>JANAVB010006389.1:10061460-10146460 GCA_029216955.1 Iris pallida | reverse complement strand
TCTCGTCTCAACCTAGAAAATATATAAGTCCAACTTATACCTTCCCTCTGGGGTCCACAAACTCATCCCAAGAAGGAATAAAGTTTGATACGGACAGATATTTCAAAAATTAGGACGAATGGATACAAGTGGAAAAAGATTTGAAAGCCTTCGAAATAAGATTCCCAGGGATCATCCCTGGAATCTACCAAGAGTTCCTAATATGTGACTGAGTACCAAATCCTAAAATATTCTATTACTCAACCTTAATCCTAGGGCAGGCTCGCAGTAGTACAGATAAACTCAAGTACTACCACGACTTCGCATTAATTGCAAAGACAGACCTGCATGGGCCACCACTAAAAACGTGTCACGACCCGCACCCGGATATACGGGTATGAATACGTGGGCTACGCCCAGCCTACACCGCAGTATCGGCGGTAGAGCGCTGTCAAGTATACTAAACTAACTATAACATCTAATGATTCATAACTAGAAATGTACTCATGTCACATCACGAAAAATAAAGAAGATAAGACAAGAAATAATAACAATATCACTAGAACAACTAGAATCTATAATGATCATAAGACAGGAAATAAAGAAAGAACAACAAGACTAACTAAGGATAACTACCAGGCAACTCACATAGAAGAATAGTGAGATCCACCTCAGCTAGCAACATCATGAAGTCCAATACTGAGGGCACAACTACTCCTAAAATTTTGTCAACATATCCGGTCAGGATGGAACGAGTACATATATCTCATAACAGATCTCAAGATAGAATAAAAGCCATAAGACTGTAAATAGAGCATATACAATGAAATCATGGAGTGTACATATATGTATCATGGCACAGTAAGCTGTAAAACTAGAGCTAGAACAGGAAAGTAGAACTGATCATGGTATGTACACAAATTAGGGTAAGCCATCTGTCCAATGTGTGTGAGTAGTAGTTTCAACTTGTGATCGGCTTGGGTACCTGTAAGAACTGGCCTGGCTAGTCATAAGTGTGGTATATGACTAACACTGTTCAAGAATGCAAGATGGATTTGATCACAGACATACGCTACTACTCCCCCACCCCCAACTGGTAGAATGGATCCAAACAGGACACATCACTGCACGGGATTATAATAAGAAGGGAGCAAGTCTTCTCTAGAATTAGTGACCATATATTGCGCAGAAGCTACAAGGGAGCTTGCACAATACATTCCAAGCTAACAAGGAGCAACATCTCTCGTCGAGATCCAGGAATACCAATCCGTGAGAACCATGTGTCAGGAATAAGTATATCTACACTAAGTACATGAATCATAACAGTTATCATAAATTGAGAAACAGTTATCAGAGAATGTACTCACCTGTGATATGGTGGAATATGTCAACTGAGTCCAAGAACAGTGCCTCGAGGATCTATAGGTGGAAATACTGTAACAATACTATGTTTAGGAAGTAAAGTCAAATCAAATTAAATCCTATTAAGTAATTCTAGGTCAGAATACGTCAACTAGATTGTACAGGGTCAACCTAAGTCATATTAGGCCTAACCAGGTCAAACTGGGTCAATGCAAGTCAAACAGAATTAAACTAGGCTGATTTAAGTCAACAGTTGACTTACAACTGACTTTTGGTCAACTAGTCAACTCTGGCCAACTCTAGGTCAACTTAGGTCAATGGTGACTAACACTTGACTTTTGGTTAACTATTCAACTCTAATGGAATTTGGGACTAAATTGGGTAAAGTGTTGACCCATAGTTGACTTTTGGTCTAAAAAGTCAACCGTAGTCAACAAACCAAGGTCAAGACTAGGTCTAGGCGACTATTTTTAACCATTACCAACCCTTACAATCCATATCCAAGTCCATCTTGAACTCCGAAACCCATATCTTGGCCGTAGGCCAATATCTTAAATTTACCCTTTCACTAAATCCTATTCACTCTCAAACCCTCTCTAATTTGATTTCCTACATTCCCTTCTCCTTCTTCTTATTCTCCTTCTCCTTCTCCTCATTCTCCATCTTCTTATTCTCCGTCTCCTTCTTCTCATTCTCCTTCTTCTTATTCTCCTTCTCCTCATTCTCCTTCTCCTTATTCTCCGTCTCCTTCTCCTCATTCTCCTTCTTCTTATTCTCCGTCTCCTCATTCTCCTTCTTCTTATTCTCCGTCTCCTTCTTTTCATTCTCTTTCTCCTTATTCTCCGTATCCTTCTCCTCATTCTCCTTCTCCTTATTCTCCGTCTCCTTCTCCTCATTCTCCTTCTTCTTATTCTCCGTCTCCTTCTCCTCATTCTCCTTTTTCTTATTCTTCGTCTTCTTCTCCTCATTCTCCTTCTTCTTATTCTCCTTCTCCTCATTCTCCTTCTTCTTATTCTCCGTCTCCTTCTCCTCATTCTCCTTCTCCTTATTCTCCATCTCCTTCTCCTCATTCTCCTTCTCCTTATTCTCCGTCTCCTTCTCCTCATTCTTCTTCTTCTTATTCTCTGTCTTCTTCTCCTCATTCTCCGCCTCATTCTTCTTACCACTGCTGCTTCTAATGCCTAAACTGCTGCTGCTACTGGGCTTATGCTGCTGCTGCCACTTCCTACTGCTGCTGCTACTCTACTTTCTACTGCTGCTGCTATTTCTTATTCCTTCTTCTTCTACTTCCATTCCTCTCTTCCAAACTCTCATTCTCTTCTTCTAAAATCACACACACACATCCATAGCTATATATATATATAAACTCACAAACACGCATACCCATCTACATATATATATATAGACACTCACACACACACTCATATCTATATATATAAATACATACACACACACGCATATAGAAATATATATATATATATATATATATATATATATATATATATATATATATATATATATATATATATATATATATACACATATATAGATATTTCCCTCTAAAAAGGAAAACCCCTAATAAATCCTTAAACTAGGTTTTAGGAAAACCTATAAAGGTTATGGTCATTAAGTAGAGAATGATCTCCTCTACATTTATTGTGAAGGAACAAATGATAAAGAGGAATGTATGAGGGTTTAATGTGCATACCTAAATGGTTGATCCTCTTGAAGAAGAGAGAGCTCCAAAAAGAATGAAATGAAGAGAGAGAGAGAGAGAGTTTACTTTGTGGTGAAGGAAAGAGAGGAGGGTTGCCTATAGGTGGCCGACCATGGGGGGTTCTAATGGGTTTAGGTGGAGACCCATTAGGCCTCCATACCCAATAGACTTGGTTTGGTTCGGTTTGAATTTGGTTTGGTTTAACTCCAAATTGACTAATTAAGTCTCTAAATGACTAGTTAAGCCATGGAAGTATGGTTTACTGGTTTCTAGCCTAGTTAGGATGGCATGTGGGCCAAGCCCAGCTAGTATGTGGGTCTCACTAGTGTCCAGGCTACCCGGGTCTCCAACTTAAGTCCAAATTGGATAAAATTCAAACTACATCAACTAAATCCCTAAAAATCCTATAAAATCAATTAAAATTCCCAAAAATTATAAAACTTGGAAAATGACGAAAATACCCCTAATTCGAAAACTAGGGATGACACATATAGAACCACAATCGTGAAAATTATGATTTTTCTTGATTTTATCATGCACATGTTGACAATATACTGGATAATATTCTATCCGATATGCCGGCTAGTATATTGTTTCCATGTTCTGAGTAGTAACATGGTTTGTGCAGGTCGATTTTGACCGTTGGATTTTGGTCCAATAGTTAAGATCTTTTCCATGATCTTATATGAGATATATTTCTCTCTTTGAACTCTCATTATTTTTTTCTTTCTTTCTTCTTTTCTCTCCACAGAATTCTCTCCCGACCCTCTCTCTGTCATACTCTTGGTCTCTCTCTCTCTTTCATACCCTCACTTTGTATTCTTTCTCTTGAGCTCACCATGGAGCCCATCTTAGACCCGACCGGCCATATGAAGAGCCATTGCGAGGAGTACGAGGCTTGTGTCAACGAGGACATGACTGGAGAAGGACTACATGCCCGATTCTTAGTTGTAAACCCACGAAGTCGTAACCCAATGTAAGTACATCTTTCTTATTGAATGGATGTAGTGCCTCACTCTGTATTCTTTCAAATATTTGAGTTATCGACATACGATCTCTTACGAGACACTAGGTCTTTGTGCATGTAGCTTTATTTATTAGGTACATGCATGTATATTTCTTCAAATTAGGTTTGGATTTTAGAATTTATTGTGCCTTTAGTCACTAATGTCATGCTAGGATACTTCGCCAAGAAGCACACTCGATTTGTGCTACCAAATTGAACCCGATACCATTATTTATCGTTTCACACTAAGTATCCTATTTTTGGGATACTCTATTGTAGCACATATTATCTAAATTTAGGCAAACCAAAATGTCCATTATGTTAAGAATTTAATTTCACCAACTTTAGAGCTTTAGAAAGTCATATTTGGAGTTAAAATAAAGATTTTATGGTCAAAATAGTTTTTGAATAGCATGTTGTTAGACAGATTTTGAGCCAGAGAGTATAGTGAATAGAATATCGCCTAGTATACCTCCTATAATGTCCTGCTCTTTTTGATGCATTGAGATGGTTCATTGGCTTGAAGGGCCGTTTGGACTTGGTATCATACATAGGATGTTTTAGAGATCTTATCGGTCGAGGCATATCAATGTTTCTTTAGATGGGTGATTTCGATGATCCTTCGCCCCTTTACTTTCACATTAAATGAAATGATGCTACATATTTAGTTCTTTGTTGTTGCATGCTAATAAAAAAAGAAGAACCAAGATCGATAAAAGAGAGTAATCTCATTCTGTTAACTTGATCTATAGAACATGAAATATTAACTTGTCATAATAGATGTAGAATTTAGTACTGATATTATAGCATGATATTGTAGTATTTTAGTTATGTATTGTGAGTATAGTTCTGTTATTTCATATTCAATGTGGAGTACATATGTGGTGCAAAGTGGTGAAAACATGGAAAGGCTTGGGACCGTTGGGTTGCCAAGGTAAAATTCTTAGGAAGTTGGGAAGTTAGAATGATGCGAGCAATGGCTCGAGGAATGTGGTTTGGTAGAAAAGATGTGTCGTAGTTTTAAGTGGAGATGTGTATGTTTTATCTCAGATTTGTACCATGTATATGTCATAGTTTAAGTGTTCATAATTATTGGTTATTGACAACTTGTGCACAAGGGCGTGTTTCTCAAATAGTTGTCCGGGCATTAGAATCATGTTGACCTAGGGAGAACATGGGTGTTCTAGCATCGGGTTATTCAGAGCCTTTAGTGGGACTAGCTACCCGAACTGGAAGGATCATCGTCTCACTAGATAGTCCAAAATGGTGAGTCACCGGTGACCTTCATATATATAGTTAGGTTGTATGCTAACGTTATCTGCTTGTATTTATGCTATTTTGGCATGAGAATAGATCACTTGACATGATTATTATTCCATGATAGCTAACGAATGTCTTATGTAGGAACACACATTGTAACATGTCATTTTATACATTCTTTATGATATTATTATATTGACATAGAAGGAGGGTAAGTATTTAGTAAGATCAATTTTGTTGCGTAACACATTTATATCTTTGGACACACGTATGCTATGTTATTTAACTGATCCTAAAACAAGATTAGAATGACCACATAATGTTACTTGCACTCACTAATTCAACGTATTTGTTTGGTGGTGTCGCTAGAGTCCACTCAAGTGTACTCATGCACTGATCCCCTCCAATTTTGCAGGTGAGGGAAGTAGCTCAGCTGATTTTGAGGCATCGAAGAGTTTGTTGGGTTAGCTGGAGCTTGTCATGCAGTATTGTAGATTTCTATTATAAAGGACATAATGTATGGAACATCAGTATATTGTATGATTCTTTAGTTGTAGCCTTGTAGCATATTTGTGTGTGTGATATATATATATATATATATATATATATATATATATATAGAGAGAGAGAGAGAGAGAGAGATGTTGGGAAAGAAGCACGGAAACCTTTCCCCAAACCGGAGAGTACCTGCGAGAGGACCGAGTAAACAACGCACGAACCCAAAACAAGCACACAAAAACAACCACGCAGACACAGAGAATTTTTGACGTGGAAACCCTTGCGGAAAAAAACCACGGGACGATCGGAGTCCAACCCTGAGAAGCCTCCACTAATGGAATAGAAGAATTACACCCTCTACAAACTCCTCCCGATCCAAATCGGATCCCCACAACACTCAGAGATAAGAACAATGATTACAAGGCTACGAAGAGCGAGAACGACGAGCAGAGATTACCCGAACACGATCTCCTTCGAACGGCGACCTTCAATCCTCCGTCTTCTTCTCCGAAGTTGTAATGGCACTCTTGCCTCCTTCTCTCTCAAACTTGTGTTGTCCAATGCGATTATGCGATTATGAATTAGGGTTGAGAAAACTCAATATATCTCCCTAATCCCGCAACCAACCTGGACCGTTGGATTAGATCCAATGATGAAAACTCATCCAGAAATCCGCTTCAGCCCCCCGACACACAGAGTTCGGCCAGAACTCTGTGTGGGGCAACCAGTACTGGGTGGCCAAACCCTGGAACGGCCAAACCGAGTTCGGCCAGAACTCGGCCTGGGACCGAGTTCGGCCCGAACTCGACAGACTTGGTCCAGAACCCCCTTTGGGGCAGCAGCAGCAGTAACAACTACTCCCGAGCTTCTTCGACATCGGACGGCGCTCGTCGCACTCTGGGATCTTCTCCACATAGGTTGGGAACCCCACCCACTCCAACAAATCTCCCCCTTCACAACTATGGAGAGGACGTCGTCATCCCGACGATCTACCTGCAGTACTCAAACTTCCCCCTTGGTAGAATCTTCGTGAACATATCAGCTCCGTTGTTATCTGTATGCACCTTCTCAAGCTCCGCGTCCTTCTTTTCAACCACATCCCGTATCCAATGATACCGAGTCTCGATGTGCTTGGACCGGCTATGAAACGTCTGATTCTTCACAAGATGGATAGCACTCTGACTGTCGCAAAGCAAAGTATACTGCTCTTGCTTCAGTCCCATTTCCTGCAGCAGCTTCTTCATCCACAATAGCTCCTTGCAAGCCTCCGTCGCCGCAATGTACTCTTGTCACGACCCGTACCCTGATTAGGGGCACGAGAACGTGGGTACGTCCAGCCTACGCCGCAGTGTCGGCGGTAGAACGCTGTATAGGTCATCTATAACAACTAACATCTAACAATAAGACATATAAACCTGTCATCTCCGCACGGAGGTATAACAGAACATCTCAACTCTATATCTCAAATACAAGTCTAGGAAAGATAAAGATAGAACATGATATGGAATCAGATGAAAGGAAGAACTGAATATATATAGAGTTATCACACCACACAAAGTAGATGTCCAACACAAATAAGTACAAGACCTGAAATATAACTAAGTCACAACTAACAATCGGAACAGTCCGATACAAAATGAAAACTGTAAACACTAGACTAGACTAGGCACCCTCTACTGAGCTAGATGCTCCTCAGGATCCTGAAGGTCACCCTCATGTGTCCCATAGAAGGTAGGACAGTCACCATCATCATCTGTAATATTTTCAACAGGCCCAGTCAGGACAGGAACGAGCACAATACATCTCACGCAGTTCATATCAGGTTGGGAAATGTAAAGCATGCATAGAGTAAGATACATGAACTGTAAAGAATATATGTAAAACGAAAGAGATTTGATAACTGGAAATATCTATATATATGATAAGTAAGAACTGTAGGTAACCTGTGATTTAGAGCATGATATGGTTATATAAACGGGCTTAGGACATATACAAGATTTCACAAGATTTCACATGAATTTGTACAAGATGGGATTTGATCACATAACCATTTCCTACTCACCCTCCCCAATCAATACACAAGGATCCAGTCAAGTTACGTTACTTTGTACAAGAGGTTTTTATCATGTTTGCTCACGTGATCATGAGAGTACAAGATTGCACAAGAGTATACATGAAAGCGGTGTACATGAAATACAAGATGTTCGTGAAAAGCACATGACAACTGTATCTGATGCACCCCGAGGGAGATAACATCGCATAACAAGATCCATATAGTACCAATCCGTGATAATGACGTGACAGCATCATGTAAGGTAATCTAAAGCAAGAATATAAGTCCTAACAAGCATGAAAAGATCAGAGAATGTACTCGCCTGTCACCCTGTATGACTGATATGAATAGATGTCCGAACTGGTGTCACAGAGTCCTATTTAGAGTAAAACAGGTCACAACATATCCACAATGGTAAAAATAGAGTATACAATGCATACTACATGATTCTAGGTCAATCTGGTCAAAAGTCAACTCTTGGTCAACTCTAAAGTCAAACTAGTCAAAGTTAGGTCAACACTAGTCAACTAGTTAGGGTTTTAGTCAAACTAGTTGTTTTAGGTCATTCCTAGTCATTTCTAGGTTAACTAGGTCACTTTTGACCTAAGGTTGACTCTGGTCAACCCTTAGTCAACAAGGGTCAACAAGTGGGTTTAGGGTCATTAGGGTTAGCCCCTAGCCATAGGCTAATGATCCTAGGCCATAGGCCATAGGCTAGTGTTTAGGTTTCTATATAAACCTATACCTAGTAGTCATACATATATATATATATATATATATATATATATCTATATATATAGACACACTATCTATCTACTACCCAAATACCAATATGTAATACTCTATATAATACAACCCACACTCACATATATATATACATAATACCATGTATAATCTAATACAATATATATATATATATATCAATATATATATATATATATATATACCTATATATATAACTCATACATATACTATATATATATAGAGAGAGACAAAGGGAAAGAGAGAGAGAGAGACTGAATGAGAGAGAGAGTGAGACATCGAGAGAGAGGGAGAGAGGTCTGGAATAGGGTCAGGACAGGGGGGGTGTGTCTCAGGTTTCCTGAGAGAGGAAACCCCCACAGAAAACACACACACACACCACATATACATACATATGTACATACATATGTACATACACACACACATTACCAAAACTCCCCAAATTCGACCCACACTCACATATACATATATACTACGTATATACATACTAAAATACACTAGTACAATGTATTAAACATATCAAATTTGGTTTTCAAATCCACTTTTGAAAACTGGACATAATCCTAAAATCTGGAAAAACTGGACTGTGAACTCGAACTAGGTAAACCCAAATTCATACCTAAAACCGAGCTATGGCTCGACACTAATGGTTGGTAATGATAGCCCCTAGGTTAGTCTAGGTCCCTAGAAGCCTGACACGGTGTCACGACACGACACGGCGTGTCCACGAGGGTTCAAAGTCGCTCGGGTAAACGAGAATACACTGATACACACGTATCAGTGCAAAAAAACTAAAAAGGGTCTAGGACACGACACAAGGCGACACAGGCCTCGTGCTCGTGCCCAGAGGTGCGCCTAGGTCTAGGCTACGTGTCCATGTGCCTGATACGCGTCCACGTGTCGTGTAGAGGGGACACGACACACGTATCAGAAGCCCTAAAATACGTGTTCAGACTGCGTGTCAGTGTTTTTGCGTGTCTCGTATTCGCGACACGGGACACGTGACACCACGTGGTTGTGTCCAATGTGTTCGCCTATGGATAGGCTTTGTGCTCGTGTCAGTACGAAGTGTCCACGTGTCGTGTAGAGTGGACACGACACGCTCAAAGTTAGGTGTCTGTGTGTGTACACTGTGCACTGAACGACCCCTTTGAGAGTCGATTTCGTGTCCGACACGACACGAAGTCATCCCAAACTTTGGGGATGACCTGTCAGTCAATGCCCCGTGTCGTGTGTCAATTTTGACCTGTCCAAGTGGCGTGTAGAGGGTGTTTGGACACTGTGGTAGCAGGGCACATTTTGTGTACTGTGCAGTGTCCAGACAGTGTTGTGTCCGAGAGCTTTGTGTCCAGTTTTGGACACGACACAAGCTCAAAACGTGCTCAGTGACACAGGGTTAGGGTTAGGGTTATCTAGGCTAGGTTTTTGGTTCAAAAGATTTAGAAAACAGTGAGTGTTTTATACTGTGACAGTGAACAAAACAGTGAGCATAATTAGGGTTTTTATATGTAGGATACGTGTCCGATACGACACCAAACAATTTCTAGATTTCACCAAACCTTACCCACAGCTAGGTTATAACTATATGCATGCAATAATGAAGAAAAAATAGTATATTAACTAGGTTTAGATATATTTACCTCTATGTGTGCAAAGTCTTGAATTTCCACTAAATGAGGGTGTACATCCAATAGCCTCAACTTGTCCTTCCTCGGTGAAACTTGAGTAGCTCACTTCCCTAGGCTCCCTTAGATTATAGGTGACCTAATGGAGAAAACTAGAGGTTCAAAGCTTGAGAAATGAGAAAGTTATGGTCAAAAGAGTGGAAGGGTTCTTGGGTTTTTCTTGGTTTTGATTTTTCATGAAACCATGGGAATGTGAACTAAGTGTTAGCTATATAGGAGAGAGGGGGCAAGGGGCTGTCATGGGGGTGTCTTGGCCGGCCACAAGGCATGGGGGGGTTCAAAACTTCATGGCTAAGTTAAGGACTTTTGTAAAGGGTTTAAGATATTTTGCATAAATCAAGCAAAATATCAATAAGTAAATATCTAGATATTTGTATAGCTTTGACTACCATGAATATCTAATCCTCTTAGTCATTCTAGGTTAGGGTTTAACCTATAGATTAGGGTAACTAGGTTAGGGATTATCAAGTCACTAACCAAAAGTCCATGAATAGTAAAATCTCACTAATCCTACTTAATTCCTAGAAAATTACCAAAATACCCCTTAGGCTAAAAACCACTAAAATGATATTCTAAGCCTATGGTCAAGTTCTCATGGTTATGGCAACTTCTAGGTTAGAGAAAACTAGGATTTACACTAAGTTATACTAACCAAAATCATAAAGTCATAAGTCATGACTTAGCATGACTTTAGAAATAGTTTAATCACACTAATAATCACTATAAATCATATCATGACTAAAATACTATTAATTAATAATAAAAAATAATAAATTTTCAAAAATCCCCAATTTCAGAAAACTGGGTGCTACAAGTCTACCCTCCTTAGAAAATTTCGTCCTCGAAATTAGAATGGTCATACTCCTTCTAGGTCAAACACTCAACAATCAAAGTCAGAGTTACTACTTAGCAGCATACAAGGTCAACAAGTAAAATGTGGATAGTAGACCTATACTGGGTCATGTCCAATAAATTGGACTGGCAGGTTTAGGTCAAGGGTGTCCTCAATTTAAATTGGAATCAAAAGTAACTCTATGGGGTAATTTAGGATGAAGTCTTGTATCAGGAAAGTCGTACTAAGCAATTGAAGTATAAAATGGTGTGCCTTAGTGGAATACTAAGGTCATGGGTGTAGGTTGTCAAGTCTAGGTCATGCCTGTGAAATTGGTTTTGAGAAAACATCTAGTCTTGTGCTCCTAATTTAAAAGTCATGGTAATGTGCCTACGATGATCATAATTAGAGTGGGAATGGTCAATGGCCTAAATTTAAACCAGAAGTTGTGATGCAATAGTAGTACAAGGATAGGTTAAATGGGATAGTCTGTGACTATGGGTATTAGACTAGGTAGGTAAGAAAACAATGAATCAATAGGGTTAAGAGGTTTACCATTCTATGGTTAGAGCTACTCTTCTAAGTCAAAGGTATAGCACATACATCAATTCATTCCTAAAGAATTATATTAACAATTAGAGCTACTCCTACTCCTACTCCTACTCCCACTCCTAAGTAAGAGATAAAATCAAAAGAACTATCAGGTCAAATTCATCAAAAATAAGAAATAGGTAGGAGCATATGGAATTGGATTTCAAGACAGATATAATGAAACAAGATGGGAATGGATTTGAAAGAACAGAACCTGCAAGTGGCTCCATCCATGTAGAATAATATATGAAAGCGAACCAAAGTGCAATAGGTTGATCAGACCATCATGCACCGGCCCTGATTAGACAATATGTTAGTGGGTACTAGCCCCCAATAAAATATGTCGTGATCAAGCTCGATAAAATATAAGCTTGCAAAACTAAGGCTAAATTAGCAGTAAAGAAGGTCAAAATATAAGGGAGGTAATGATGAATAAGGTTAAATAGTCCAAGATCCCTTAAACATCAAAGAGTGAGGGTGAATTAAAACAAGAGGAAAAGGGTTTTCAATATCGAAGTTCAAAATAAGATTCTCAAGGGTCGTCCCGGAATCTCTCATGAAATCCTAACAGTGATTGAGTATACTCTCATCCTAATACCTTAATTCCTATATTCTATCGCAGGCTCGTAGCAGTACAACTAAGTCGTCGTGCTACTAGGAAATCGCACAAATGCGACTCTCGACCTGCGTGGGCCACATCAAAAACGTGTCACGACCCGCACCCTGATTAGGGGCACGAGAACGTGGGTACGTCCAGCCTACGCCGCAGTGTCGACGGTAGAACGCTGTATAGGTCATCTATAACAACTAACATCTAACAATAAGACATATAAACCTGTCATCTCCGCACGGAGGTATAACAGAACATCTCAACTCTATATCTCAAATACAAGTCTAGGAAAGATAAAGATAGAACATGATATGGAATCAGATGAAAGGAAGAACTGAATATATATAGAGTTATCACACCACACAAAGTAGATGTCCAACACAAATAAGTACAAGACCTGAAATACAACTAAGTCACAACTAACAATCGGAATAGTCCGATACAAAATGAAAACTGTAAACACTAGACTAGACTAGGCACCCTCTACTGAGCTAGATGCTCCTCAGGATCCTGAAGGTCACCCTCATGTGACCCATAGAAGGTAGGACAGTCACCATCATCATCTGTAATATTTTCAACAGGCCCGGTCAGGACAGGAACGAGCACAATACATCTCACGCAGTTCATATCAGGTTGGGAAATGTAAAGCATGCATAGAGTAAGATACATGAACTGTAAAGAATATATGTAAAACGAGAGAGATTTGATAACTGGAAATATCTATATATATGATAAGTAAGAACTGTAGGTAACCTGTGATTTAGAGCATGATATGGTTATATAAACGGGCTTAGGACATATACAAGATTTCACAAGATTTCACATGAATTTGTACAAGATGGGATTTGATCACATAACCATTTCCTACTCACCCTCCCCAATCAATACACAAGGATCCAGTCAAGTTACGTTACTTTGTACAAGAGGTTTTTATCATGTTTGCTCACGTGATCATGAGAGTACAAGATTGCACAAGAGTATACATGAAAGCGGTGTACATGAAATATAAGATGTTCGTGAAAAGCACATGACAACTGTATCTGATGCACCCCGAGGGAGATAACATCGCATAACAAGATCCATATAGTACCAATCCGTGATAATGACGTGACAGCATCATGTAAGGTAATCTAAAGCAAGAATATAAGTCCTAACAAGCATGAAAAGATCAGAGAATGTACTCGCCTGTCACCCTGTATGACTGATATGAATAGATGTTCGAACTGGTGTCACAGAGTCCTATTTAGAGTAAAACAGGTCACAACATATCCACAATGGTAAAAATAGAGTATACAATGCATACTACATGATTCTAGGTCAATCTGGTCAAAAGTCAACTCTTGGTCAACTCTAAAGTCAAACTAGTCAAAGTTAGGTCAACACTAGTCAACTAGTTAGGGTTTTAGTCAAACTAGTTGTTTTAGGTCATTCCTAGTCATTTCTAGGTTAACTAGGTCACTTTTGACCTAAGGTTGACTCTGGTCAACCCTTAGTCAACAAGGGTCAACAAGTGGGTTTAGGGTCATTAGGGTTAGCCCCTAGCCATAGGCTAATGATCCTAGGCCATAGGCCATAGGCTAGTGTTTAGGTTTCTATATAAACCTATACCTAGTAGTCATACATATATATATATATATCTATATATATAGACACACTATCTATCTACTACCCAAATACCAATATGTAATACTCTATATAATACAACCCACACTCACATATATATATACATAATACCATGTATAATCTAATACAATATATATATATCAATATATATATATATATATATATATACCTATATATATAACTCATACATATACTATATATATATAGAGAGAGACAAAGGGAAAGAGAGAGAGAGAGAGACTGAATGAGAGAGAGAGTGAGACATCGAGAGAGAGGGAGAGAGGTCTGGAATAGGGTCAGGACAGGGGGGGGTGTGTCTCAGGTTTCCTGAGAGAGGAAACCCCCACAGAAAACACACACACACACCACATATACATACATATGTACATACATATGTACATACACACACACATTACCAAAACTCCCCAAATTCGACCCACACTCACATATACATATATACTACGTATATACATACTAAAATACACTAGTACAATGTATTAAACATATCAAATTTGGTTTTAAAATCCACTTTTGAAAACTGGACATAATCCTAAAATCTGGAAAAACTGGACTGTGAACTCGAACTAGGTAAACCCAAATTCATACCTAAAACCGAGCTATGGCTCGACACTAATGGTTGGTAATGATAGCCCCTAGGTTAGTCTAGGTCCCTAGAAGCCTGACACGGTGTCACGACACGACACGGCGTGTCCACGAGGGTTCAAAGTCGCTCGGGTAAACGAGAATACACTGATACACACGTATCAGTGCAAAAAAACTAAAAAGGGTCTAGGACACGACACAAGGCGACACAGGCCTCGTGCTCGTGCCCAGAGGTGCGCCTAGGTCTAGGCTACGTGTCCATGTGCCTGATACGCGTCCACGTGTCGTGTAGAGGGGACACGACACACGTATCAGAAGCCCTAAAATACGTGTTCAGACTGCGTGTCAGTGTTTTCGCGTGTCTCGTGTTCGCGACACGGGACACGTGACACCACGTGGTTGTGTCCAATGTGTTCGCCTATGGATAGGCTTTGTGCTCGTGTCAGTACGAAGTGTCCACGTGTCGTGTAGAGTGGACACGACACGCTCAAAGTTAGGTGTCTGTGTGTGTACACTGTGCACTGAACGACCCCTTTGAGAGTCGATTTCGTGTCCGACACGACACGAAGTCATCCCAAACTTTGGGGATGACCTGTCAGTCAATGCCCCGTGTCGTGTGTCAATTTTGACCTGTCCAAGTGGCGTGTAGAGGGTGTTTGGACACTGTGGTAGCAGGGCACATTTTGTGTACTGTGCAGTGTCCAGACAGTGTTGTGTCCGAGAGCTTTGTGTCCAGTTTTGGACACGACACAAGCTCAAAACGTGCTCAGTGACACAGGGTTAGGGTTAGGGTTATCTAGGCTAGGTTTTTGGTTCAAAAGATTTAGAAAACAGTGAGTGTTTTATACTGTGACAGTGAACAAAACAGTGAGCATAATTAGGGTTTTTATATGTAGGATACGTGTCCGATACGACACCAAACAATTTCTAGATTTCACCAAACCTTACCCACAGCTAGGTTATAACTATATGCATGCAATAATGAAGAAAAAACAGTATATTAACTAGGTTTAGATATATTTACCTCTATGTGTGCAAAGTCTTGAATTTCCACTAAATGAGGGTGTACATCCAATAGCCTCAACTTGTCCTTCCTCGGTGAAACTTGAGTAGCTCACTTCCCTAGGCTCCCTTAGATTGTAGGTGACCTAATGGAGAAAACTAGAGGTTCAAAGCTTGAGAAATGAGAAAGTTATGGTCAAAAGAGTGGAAGGGTTCTTGGGTTTTTCTTGGTTTTGATTTTTCATGAAACCATGGGAATGTGAACTAAGTGTTAGCTATATAGGAGAGAGGGGGCAAGGGGCTGTCATGGGGGTGTCTTGGCCGGCCACAAGGCATGGGGGGGTTCAAAACTTCATGGCTAAGTTAAGGACTTTTGTAAAGGGTTTAAGATATTTTGCATAAATCAAGCAAAATATCAATAAGTAAATATCTAGATATTTGTATAGCTTTGACTACCATGAATATCTAATCCTCTTAGTCATTCTAGGTTAGGGTTTAACCTATAGATTAGGGTAACTAGGTTAGGGATTATCAAGTCACTAACCAAAAGTCCATGAATAGTAAAATCTCACTAATCCTACTTAATTCCTAAAAAATTACCAAAATACCCCTTAGGCTAAAAACCACTAAAATGATATTCTAAGCCTATGGTCAAGTTCTCATGGTCATGGCAACTTCTAGGTTAGAGAAAACTAGGATTTACACTAAGTTATACTAACCAAAATCACAAAGTCATAAGTCATGACTTAGCATGACTTTAGAAATAGTTTAATCACACTAATAATCACTATAAATCATATCATGACTAAAATACTATTAATTAATAATAAAAAATAATAAATTTTCAAAAATCCCCAATTTCAGAAAACTGGGTGCTACAACTCTGCCTCTGTCGTCGACAAGGCAACACACTTCTGCAACCGCGACTGCCACGATACTGCTCCTCCCGCAAACATCATCACGTAGCCCAAAGTCGATCGCCTCGTGTCTACATCTCCAGCCAAATCAGCGTCGGTATACCCAACCAGCTTCGGCTCGTCACCACCAAAGGAAAGTCTCCAACCAGCAGTGCCCTGAAGATATCGTAGAATCCACTTGACCGCACTCCAGTGTACCCTTCAAGGATTCAAAAGATACCTGCTAACCGTACCAACTGCATGAGCAATATCTGGCCTCGTACACACCATAGCATACATCAGGCTTCCCACAGCTGAGGCATATGGAACTCGCTCCATATCTTCCTTTTCGTCCTCGGTAGATGGACACTGTTCCTCAGTGAGCTTAAAGTGAGCCGCGAGGGGAGAACTCACTTTCTTCGACCCGTCCATCCCGAAATGCTGAAGTACCCGGTGAATGTACTTCTTTTGGGACAAGTGTAGCAGCTTGGACTCTCTCTCTCGGCTGATCTCCATCCCAAGAATAGTCTTCGCTGCGCCCAAATCCTTCATTGAGAAGGCCGCGCCCAGTTGGCGCTTCAACTCCGCTATCCTAGTGGCATTCCGACCCACTAATAGCATGTCATCTACATAGAGCAATAAGATGATAAAATCATCATCGGCAAAATACCTCACAAATGCACAATGATCCAACGTCGTCCGTGCATAACCATGCTCCCCCATAAACGACTCGAACTTCCTGTACCACTGCCTCGGAGCCTGCTTCAGACCATACAAGCTCTTCCTCAACCGGCAGACCAAATGTGACTTGCCCTTCTCACAGAATCCCTCCGGCTGCTCCATGTACAACTCCTCCTCAAGATCACCGTGGAGGAACGCCGTCTTCACGTCCATCTGCTCGACCTCCAAGTCGAAACTGGCTGCTAATGCTAGCACCACCCGAATAGACGAATGCTTGACGACAGGCGAAAAGATCTCATCATAATCCACGCCTTTCCGCTGACCGTAGCCCTTGACTACCAGCTTCGCTTTATATCGAGGGCGAGTAGCATCATCCGTCTGCTTCACTCTGAATACCCATCAATTTTTCAAAGCCTTCTTGCCCTTTGGCAACCGCACCAGATCATAAGTAGAATTGGTGTGCAAGGAACTCATCTCCTCCTGCATAGCTACCATCCACTCCTGCCTGTGTTCGTCTTCCATAGCCTCTGCGAAACTTTTGGGCTCTCCCCCGTCAGTCAATAGCACATACTCATCCGGCGAGTATCTCGTAGATGGTCGACGATCCCTGTTGCTCCTTCTCAGTGGAGCCACTGGTGCTGGCTGTATACCGACAGCCTCCTCCCCTTCAGGAACTGCCTCCCCGGCATGCTCATCCTCCTGAGGGACACCCTGACCACCATCAGCAGGCTGATGATCAAGGTTGGGAGCAACTCCATGTACCGGCTCCCCCATAACTGGATCCTCAGCGATGTCCTCTGGAAACTGCTCGAAGCGAAATGACTCTAACTCAGGCAATTCCTCAGCCTCAGAAGGCGTCTCAGAATCCTGAGTGTTGGTCATGGTCTGATCCTCGACGAACACCACGTCCCTGCTTCTGTAGAGCTTTCCTTCCACTGGGTCGTAGAGTCTATAGCCAAACTCATCCCGACCGTAGCCGACAAAGACGCATCGCCTCGTCTTCGGCTCAAGTTTGGTCCTCTCGTCCTTCGGTACATGCACGAAGGCTTTACAACCAAACGCCCGCAGGTGACTGTATGACGGCTCCTTGTCGTACCATACTTTGTCAGGCACATCACCCTGCAAAGGAGCACTAGGAGACAAATTAATAATATAAGCAGCTGTGAGAAGAGCCTCACCCCAATAACTGCCCGGCAAGTTTGCCTCTGACAGCAAACACCGCACCCTCTCCATCAGTGTCCTGTTCATGCGCTCCGCTACACCATTGAGCTGAGGTGTCTTTGGCGGAGTCTTCTGGTGTCGTATCCCTTGCTCTCTGCAATACGCATCAAAGGGACCGATGTATTCGCCGCCATTGTCGGACCGAACACACAACAACTTCTTGCCCGTCTCCCTTTCAACGGAGGCCTGAAACTCCTTGAAAGTAGGCAGCACCTGATCCTTGGTCTTTAAGGCATAGACCCAAACCTTCCTGGAACAGTCATCAATAAAAGTCATAAAGTAAGAAGCACCACCAAGAGATTTTACCTTCATAGGACCGCAGACATCCGAGTGAATCAACTCGAGCAACGCCGGCTTCCTCGAACTTGGGTGACTCTGGAAAGACACCCTACTTTGCTTCCCAGCCAAACAGTACGTGCATTTCTCCAACTTTGTAGACTTGAGCCCCGGAATCACTTTCCTGTTCACCAAGTAGCTCATCCCCTTCTCGCTGATATGGCCGAGCCGCCTGTGCCACAACTCGGTAGACGCGTCACTGACTGCGTTCACCTCCTGTGCCCCCTCTGCGCTCCCCTCCATATAGTAGAGACCGGACTTCTTGCTTCCTCTGGCAATCACCATCGAACCTCTGAAAAGCTTCCACTGACTATTCCCGAAGAGACTGAAGAATCCCTCGTCATCCAACCTTCCAACCGACACCAGGTTGAAACGGATATCAGGGACATGACGAACATCCTTGAGAACAAGAACCGCACCCGTCTTCGTTCTCAAATGCACATCTCCAACGGCAACCGCCTTCGACACATCTCCGTTGCCCATCTTCAACACGCCACAGTCGCCTGTCGTGTAAGTGGCAAACAGTGCCCTATTGTGAGATACATGTGCTGAAGCCCCTGAGTCCACCAGCCAAGAATTGTCATCGCAGGCGAGGTTAGTAATGACATCATCACCTACGACGATCACATCGCCTCCATGCATCGAGGCCGCCGCTGTAGTGTTCTCTTCTTGCTTCTCCTTGTCACCCTTCTTCTCTCTCTTCCAAGCGAAACAATTCCGCTTGATATGGCCCTTCTTACCGCAATGATAACACTCTGAGTCCTCGTACCGACCTTTGGACTTCTCCCTGCTCTTGTCTCTGCCACCACCTGGACCCCTGCTTTTGCCCCTTCCGTGGCTCTCTGAAACAAGTGCCTCTGAGTGGTGGGATGTGGATGAAGTACCCTGAGAACGTCTCCGCATCTCTTCATTCAATACCCCGCTCTTGGCAAACTCCAGACTGACCACGCCCACTGGAGCAGAAGCGATCATAGATACTCGTACGGTCTCCCACAAGTCTGGCAATGTACACAGCAGCCACAGTCCCTGAACTTCGTCGTCGAACTTGACTCCCATAGAAGATAGCTGGTCAACCACGCCCTGGAACTCACTCAAGTGATCCGAAATAGACGCCCCATCCTTGTATCGCAGATCCATCATCGTTCGGATCAGGAACAACTTGTTTACCCCGGTCTTCTTCGCATACAAGGATTCCAGCTTATCCCACAACGTCTTCGCGTGCTCAATATTGGCAACGTGATTGTACACGTTCTCATCAACAAACTGCCGTATGTACCCACACACCTGTATGTGCTCGAACTTCTAGTCCTTCTCGGATTTATCACTGGGCCTCTCGGTTGCAAACACAGGTAGATGCAGCTTCTTGACAAATAGCAAATCCTTCATCTTGCTCCGCCAATAATGATAGTTTGTGCCATTGAGGTTCACCATGCGCACCGGCTTCGCGTCCATCTCTCCTCTCTGGTTCCTCTGTCAACTCTTGACACCCTTTGAACCCAAAGCTTTGATACCACTCTGTTGGGAAAGAAGCACGGAAACCTTTCCCCAAACCGGAGAGTACCTGCGAGAGGACCGAGTAAACAATGCACGAACCCAAAACAAGCACACAAAAACAACCACGCAGACACAGAGAATTTTTGACGTGGAAACCCTTGCGGGAAAAAACCACGGGACGATCGGAGTCCAACCCTAAGAAGCCTCCACTAATGGAATAGAAGAATTACACCCTCTACAAACTCCTTCCGATCCAAATCGGATCCCCACAACACTCAGAGATAAGAACAATGATTACAAGGCTACGAAGAGCGAGAACGACGAGCAGAGATTACCCGAACACGATCTCCTTCGAACGGCGACCTTCAATCCTCTGTCTTCTTCTCCGAAGTTGTAATGGCACTCTTGCCTCCTTCTCTCTCAAACTTGTGTTGTCCAATGCGATTATGCGATTATGAATTAGGGTTGAGAAAACTCAATATATCTCCCTAATCCCGCAACCAACCTGGACCGTTGGATTAGATCCAATGATGAAAACTCATCCAGAAATCCGCTTCAGCCCCCCGACACACAGAGTTCGGCCAGAACTCTGTGTGGGGCAACCAGTACTGGGTGGCCAAACCCTGGAACGGCCAGACCGAGTTCGGCCAGAACTCGGCCTGGGACCGAGTTCGGCCCGAACTCGGCAGACTTGGTCCAGAACCCCCTTTGGGGCAGCAGCAGCAGTAACAACTACTCCCGAGCTTCTCCGACATCGGACGGCGCTCGTCACACTCTGGGATCTTCTCCACATAGGTTGGGAACCCCACCCACTCCAACAAGAGAGAGGGGTGGAGAGAAAGAGAGAGAGAGAAAGAAAATGCTTGTAATTAAGTTGTTCTTGGCTTCGAGCACTTGTAAATTCAACTGGTAGTTATCAATAAAAGAGAATCATTTCGTATATCATGTGTCAATGCAACTTTTAGTTTATTTATGATGTAATGACTTGTGTTTGAAATTGTTCTATCAATCGTATTTTGGTGCTTGTCTTGTACAAGTAAAATTTAGACTTGTACGACATCATGTTCAGTAGCCACTTTCTGTCCTACGGGATCGGGACATAACACCGCCAAGGCTGAATTAGCCTAAAATTTGTGGATTTTCGAGTTATTTATGATGAGTCTTTTCCATAATTTTGTTGTTTTTTTCCTTCTTCTTTTGACTTTTAAACTTATAAGTATGCCTTTTAAAAAATATTTTTTAGCTTTGTAGCTTAATATATTCTCCCGTATAGGGAACCCCCGTATATCTATTACAAGCTCTTTTGTTTTTGGCATAAGTTCGAGCTGTGATGAATGGTGACCCATGTTCAAGTTCAAGCTAATGTCTCCTACTCGTATATGATATTTATTGATAATCCTAGCCGAAGTGGACTAGGTCTTTTGTTTTGGCAATCCCTCATGCATTTTGGCTTTGCATAAAGTGTTGGTACACCCTAATACATATTGTAGCTTATGTTGTGGGATATAAGAATATTTGGTAGTGCTTGTTGCGATTATGCTTACTCCTTGCGCATGTCAGAATAAAAATTTATATGATAATTAATTAGTCTCATCTTCTAGTGCATTGGGTGGGGAGGATTTTTCATTACGCTCAGCCCCGCTTGCCGGAATGGTGGGACATGACGACCCCGATTGGTGAGGGCCCATGATCCTATGCGCTACAAGCTATAATTCATAAGTAGTTTATGTACAATCACAAGTTTATGTATATGTATATAAGTATCAAAAGATAAAAGCCTTGGCGGCCTAGATGTCTGCAGTGTGCATAACAGTCGAATACTCCAATTGTATGTGCTAGTAATTAAGTATATGATAACCCTATTTAGCTAACTATATCAAGCCATAGGGAAATTTTTGGCTGTGTAATATTGATATGCTCTTTGTTCTTATTAGTTATCAGTATTTCATTGGTGGGTGTCACAGCGATGTAGAATTGCTTGAGAGTAGTCTTGCAACCCTGGTCCTTATTTAGTTTAAGGGTTCGGGTCATACACCAAAGTAGTTCATGTAAACTTATGTCATTTGTCAACCCATTTGTGCTCTTTTTCTATCTTTGTTTATTTCTCTAACCTTCAGTTTTTTATTTCCAGGATGGTGCATTTCTATTGCATTAGTCTCGCCATTCCATTTAGGCCTCGTTTGGTTCGCAGAAAAGAAAGAAAAGGAAATTGATTCCATGACATTTCCTTTCCATTGGAAAATTGCAACTCCACTCAATTTCTTTTCCAGTGTTTGGAAAAACCAAGGAGATTGGGAGGGAAAGTGAATCCTTAGAGTGGGAAAATAAATTCTTGTTTTGGTGGGAGGAACCACTTTTCCTCCTATTTTTCCTTCTCTTGGGAATCAAATTCCTTTCCTCCTCATTTTCTTTGGCATCCAAACAAAGGAGAGAATCACCTTCCTTTTCTAAGGTTCTAATTTCGCGAACCAAACGTGGCCTTACTTTATAGTTATTATCATTTGTGGTTGTTGTTTGTTGACTTAGACATATGAATGGTTATGGGGTCAATTCCTACCTTTTGTACTTGTTTTGTATAGGGGTAGCAATCAACCCTATCAACTATTCACGGGTCTTTGTTATGTTGTTTTGTTGAGTCCTTTTGAGCTCCATTGTGGTACTTGTTATTTGAGGTTGACCCCGCTAGTTTTACATGTTCAGGACCCATAGCTGAGTCCAAGGATGTACCGACACCTTTATCTCTTACTCTGTTTTATACTTTTATTTTGTGGCGATTATCCAAAGGCAAGTGTAAGCCCTATTTTTGGGATCATGTTCCCTCCGTCCTTGGACGGCGTAGTTGTATATTCTAGAAATATAGCTAGTTTTAGATTTATGCATATTTTGTATATATAAGATGATGTATCATTTTGTTATCAGCTTCATGATCATGTATGTATTTGTTTTTGGGATGCCTTACATGGCATCATACGTTAGTCCTCAATGTCGTCGACCAGCGTCCGACATATCATTTCTATGTTGCATATGTCGAAAGGGTGTGGTGATTGTAGAGTAAAGTTGAAGCCTTCTCTCATAAAAATGGGTTTTTACTCGACCCATTTGAGGAGGAAAAATACCCGAACATGGTGCTTGAGCACGATCCTTAGATGTACGACGGTCGGCTTGTTCTGATCAAGCATTGGACTTTTCTTATCTCGATGGAGCTTGACCATTTGGCAGTGATACCCATCTGAATCTAATTCCCAAAGTTGCTATTTTTTCTATAGAGTAGATCAACTCTGAGTAAGATGGAAAGAATGGCCGAGGTTCCAATCAAGACGGACGTTCCTACATCGACTTGTTAGTGGCTTATATATATATATATATATATATATATATATATATATATATATAATATATTTTTTTGGAAGAAGGTAATTTCATTGATAATAATAAAGAGTACAGATACAGGTAGAATACTTAATATCCAATCAACATTTTTACATCATTATCTATGTTGTGCATAACGCCAATCTCAGACGTGATCTTGTTCTCAAATATTCGCCTGTTTCGCTCTTTCCATATATGCCATACCGTCGAAGCTAATCTGATTTTTGCCTCCTTGAACCACATAGTGCCTTTTCTGCGAAGCTTCTGAATGTTTTCAATAGCTTCCTCAATACTCCTCAGGTGTCCATTTGGGATCTACAATTTCTGGCTTTGTGTCATCTAGATTCTCCATGAGACTGTGCATTGGAAGAACAAATGCTTTATACTTTCATGCTCTTGGCTGCATAATACACACTCATAGCTTGGAATGCTAATACCGAATCGATGTAACCGGTCTCTAGTGACCAATCGACCCATCATAATTTTATACATACAGTATTGCATTTTATGCGAAACTCCTTTAGCCCAAATGAACTCAGTATTATCAACTTTGGCGTGGACCGACCGTGAGATGTTGTAGACGAACTGGTGTTGGAATTCCCCAGAAGTTGAGCCTATCCATTGCCATCGGTCCTTCACAGCCAAGACATCAATCTTCGTGCGTTTAATGGCTAAGCTGAATTGCCTGGCCACACCATGTTTTTCCGGATGCCATCTTCCAGCTTCGAGGATGCAACTAACCGGTATACCCACCCGAGCTCTAGCCCACGTAGTGATGCCGCCGAGATTCGCTAAGCTTCGGCGCTCGATCCAAGGATCGTACCACAGGTTCGTGGTCTTTCCATCCTTCACTATCCGCTCAATATGTAGTAGAACCTTCTCCCGATAGAGCAGGATAGTTTTGAAGGTCACCGATGCATTACTTTTGGATTGCATAGCCCAGAAGTTATTGTCTTTAACATACTTAGTCGCAGTCCATCTCGCCCAAAGTGACTCACCCGTAATAAACTTCCAAACGAGTCTCATGGCCGCAACTTCTCTAAGCGTCCAGATTGAGTATAACCCAACACCTCCTTCCTCTTTTGGAAGGCATAAAGTCTCCATTTTGATTCCATGAACCCCTCCATGCCAAATGAAGTCAACGCATATTTTCTCCAGTTTACGAATAGTAGAGTTTGGCAATAAGATAGCTTGAAGCCAGAAGGTAGATATTGCAAGAACTACTGACCGGACCAACTCTATTCGACCCCCAAATGACAAATTTTGTGCATGCCACCCTTCCGTACGTCGCTGGACATACTCGACCATGCTCTGACAGGTTGAATCTCTGGCGTAGTTAATGCTGAGAGGTAGTCCCAAGTACCGCACGGGTAGTTCGCCAGTGTCAACCCCTATGATAGCAGCTTTATCTACTTTGTTCGGGCAAAATTTATTGAAATAAATTTTACTCTTCTCTTTATTGATCTCAAGACCAGTCATCTTTCCGAACTCTGTCAAGATCTGTCCCAAGGTCGTCAGGCCTCTTCTTGATGGCTCAATAAACAATAACAAATCATCTGCATATATAAGATGGGTGAACTTGGGCTTTATATGCTTCTGGATCGGTGAAATCTTCCCTTGAGCTTCCGCAATCTCAAGAAGCTGAGTAAGATATTCCATCACTATGGTAAACAGATCTGGAATCGCTCCCACTGGGAATCGAACTCCTGACCACTCGGGCAGCGTGCATCTCTCTTAACCACTAGGCTAGAGGTCATTTGCAATATATATATATATATATATATATATATATATATATATATATATATATATATATATATATATATGCTCAGATCCTGGTTGTGGTCATGGAGGCACAGCCTTTGCAAAAGGATATGTCGGTCTATATATATATATATATATATATATATATATATATATATATATATATATATATATATATATATAAATATATATATATATATATATATATATATATATATATATATATATATTATATTATATATTATATTATATTATATATATATATATATATATATATATATATATATATATATATATATATATATATATATATATATATATATATATGCGCTCCTAACTGGCCGAGTCGCGCCTCATATATATATATATATATATATATATATATATATATATATATATATATATATATATATATATATATATATATATATATTTTCTTTTATATATATATATATAAAAGAAAATATATATATATATATATATATATATATATATATATATATATATATATATATATATATATATATATATATATAAAAGAATATATATATATATATATATATATATATATATATATATATATATATATATATATATATATATATATATATATATATATATATATAAAAGAATATATATATATATATATATATATATATATATATATATATATATATATATATATATATATATATATTCTTTTATATATATATATATATATATATATATATATATATATATATATATATATATAATCAAAGTAAACGGCACCGGAGGCGCGACCCGGCCAGTTAGGAGCGCATCGCCTGCAGAAGGAACGGGACGACCAGTACATATTTTAGCGACATCCAACGATGACCATCTACATTTTGATACCAATTAGCGATGCAATCACCATGCCATTATGCGTCGCTAAACGTCACTAAAAATACCAAAGTCTTAAACTTTTTTGTTACAAAAAACAATACTTAACTGGCTTTATTTGAACCCATGACCTAAAGGTTGTGAGCCTTATAAGCTACCAAATTGCTTTACTCTGCGATGAAGATCTGGAAACTCCCACAAATATATATCAACAACTAAAACTAATAGACATCATGCACCGTAAGTCTAATACTAAGTATATAATACAACAAAAAGCATCATAATAATCCAATTTGAGTCCCGATACAACTCAAACATGAAATAACTATGGTAAAATGAAATATAACACAACAAGAATTGGAAACCCAAGAAGCTGGAGGAGGATGTGCATTATTTGTGCTACTCTATGCACGCATGATAGCCCAAGTAATGTTGGACAACCACATCGACGACATCTACTACGGTAGGGGATACTATATCGTCTGATATTGCTTGATCTATGGTAATTCCTCGTTGATGCTCTCAAAACAATTAACCATATACTCCTTAAACTGCATCAAATAGGTAATACTCGCTCGTACGCTTCAAAATGTACCGTAAAAACCATCTCATCCAAATATTATTAGGGCTGAGCCTTTAACTGTGATCAGGATTATGACTGCATCGATCGTCATGAGAAAGTCATCTCGAAGAGAAGTAATCTGTCGCTCAAGGGCCTCAAAGCATGTCAAATCATGAGGCTGTTGGATGGACCTCGACTACACATCATCTGAGGGAGTTCTAGACGCTAGTGTCTCTACATACGGTCATACAAAACCATCTCATAATAAGTAACCCTATAAAGATCACACCTAATTTTTAAAAATCAAATATCATTATAAGAATCATATTATATTTGTGTAATGACCCGCCCCTAGCAGACGCCTTATGTATGGATATTGATATCGGTTTGTTGGCTCAAGAGGAAGCCTTCAGTAAAGAGCTCTCTTGTTGGGACATGAAGACGTATCATTACGGTGAGTGGTACGACTTCACTTTCTGATTATTTCATACTTAATAAAGAATATATAAGAAGAATGAATGCATGTTTATTGTTAAGAATAAGTTTATAATCAGTAAGAATAATAGCACATGACTTGTATGCTTTAACCAGAGAACTTGCCTGCTTGCGTAATGAAAGATCCTTTGCTATTCTTGTTAGTGATAAAAAGATTACATGCTAAGTTAGACTATTGCTTAATTGATAGAACTGTTGCCATGCTTGTTAAGGGAAAGAGGATGTTGCGATGCTTGCGTAAATAAGAATGATTACATGTTTCTTTTGTTGCATACTGGAAAGATAGAACTGTATGGAATAACTTGCATTGATGAAATGAAATTATATGAAAGAGAAAGGAGCTATTGGCTTCGTGGCTATCAACTTGGTAGTAAAGAGATAGATGGAAACGTTCATTAATGCATAACGGTTTCATCATAGAGTTTTATCTAATAGAAGATGCATATCATGCATTGGTCTAGAAGAGAATGAGGTGCCCCGAGGCTTGTACATCCTTGCGATTAGGGGGTGTCATATATATTTGTGAGATGTGCTTATACATTCCAATTACTAATAGACGTATATTAGTGAAGAACTGAACCGTACTTCACAACTACAAATATGTGTGTATATTAGTGAAAAGCTAAACTGTGAGTCATATATGCTAGTATGAGCATATACTAGTGAAGAGCTGAACCGTAAGTCACAGCTGCTAGCATGTGCATATATTAGTACAGAGCTGAACTGTGAGTCACATCTTCTAATCATGGGAAGTCGTCCATTAACCATTATGTAGATAGGTATAGTTAGTGAAGAGCTGAATCATGCATCACAGTTGCTAGTATGTGTGTAGATTAGTAAAATGTTAAACCGTGAGTCACAGATGCTAGTATGAGTGTATGCTAGTGAAGAGCGGAATCGTACGTCACAAATGCTAGCATATGCATATATTAGTACAGAGCAGAATCATGAGTCACAACTGCTAATCATGGAAGTCGCCCATGTACCATCATTTAGATAAGTCGCATCCTTATCACAGACCGCTCTTAAGGTTAAATTTGAATCAAATGAAATGCTGCTAATATGTTCCTTAAAGAATGCATAAGGCTTTAGAAATATGTTGCAAATGTTATGTTAGAATGAAATAATTATCATGCATAATTTCCTCTACTGTATGAATGAATAAAATAAAGAAATATGGTTATCCTTATGTTTTCAAAAGGAACCAGAGCCCTTGAATTGTCCGTGGCATGAAGTAAACGTAGGTAAAAGTAGAAATATCACTATTAAGAGCTATATTTTCTCATTATAAGTATCTAGTGACTACTCAGTGGGTGTTTCTTTTGTTCATTCACTAATGCATTCTCCAATGTGCTAACCCTCATAAGATTATTCGCATGTATTGGATGTCCTACTGGATGGTTTGAGATGACGTCATATCCTCATCTTGAATAGTCAGAGATCAGAACACGTATGGCTAATTTATATAAAATGAAGTATTGTATGGATTGAAGTCATTGTAATTCAGTTCACTTTTCAAAGTTGTAAGCTAAGTTAGCATGTAAGATATTTTGTTCCGATCCAATGGTGTTTATTTGGTTTTATGCATTATAGTTTAGCTTCTTATAACTTTATTAGTCTATTATGTTATTGTGTAAGTTCATACCTTGTACAAACACAACTTAGACTTGTACGACATTACGCCCAGTGGCAACCTCAAGGCCCTTCGAGGTTGGGGCATGAAAAAATAGTATCAGAGCAATTCAATCATTTGGCATTCCTTGAATTCATTTCTATTCGAAGATGTCTCCTTGAATTGGAAATCCTTTGACCTCAGATAAAAGTTTCGTATAATAAGTGTAAATGTTTTTTTAATGATGTGGCATGCGTTTCATGATTGATGATAGCGGCGAAATGAGGACCATTGATGTTTGAATAGTGGTAAGTTTTATTTAAAGTTTTGAGGATAATTTTTCTCGATAGGGTTGTCACGACCCGTACCAGGTTTAGAGGCATGAGTACGTGGGTATGTCCAGCCTACGCCGCAGTATCGACGGTAGAATGCTGTATAGGTCGTTTGTAATATTTAACATCTAACAGATATGGAATAACCTGTCATCTCCGCACGGAAGAATAATATATCATATAGAACATAAACTTAAACACAAACATCTAAGGAAAATAATAACACGAATAGAGAGAAGATGAAATGGTGAAATAAAGTTTAATGTCATAAGTCAAATACAACAGAGTCTAATAGTCTATAAGTAAGTACATAACCCGAATAATATAACAAGTCTCAAAAATATCCAGACTGGAGACAGATCCAACAATAGTGATACTATCTAACTAACACCCACCTAGGAAGGCTATGCTACTCTGTCGGGGGATCAATTCCTAGGGTCTCCGGAGCATAGTAATAAGTAGGACATGTATCCGCGAGCTCGTCAACTGAAAAAATATATCCAATCAAGATTGGAACGAGCACATCTCCTCTAGCAGTTCAAAATAAATAACAAAGACTATAAAGCAGTTATAGCAAGTAATACTTGATGAATTTGAAATTTTTGAGACTTGAATTGATATAGAACAACATTTAGAACAAGAAAAGTAAATACAGTAAAACTGGAGAGCATGGAATGAAGACTGTAAAATAGAAATAACTAACTAGAATAATGTAATGCGAGTCCAATAAGTATAACATGAGATAAAGGTGAATCTAGTACAAGACACTAATCCAGTGTATTTTGAAATACCGAGTTCGACATGTAACGATTAGACGAGTAGTAAATACGGCACATCGTACGCTTGGCCTAGCGGCGACGACTATATTTCTTGTAGAGATGATTCTTGTTGAATATGGCACGTCACACGCTTGGCCTAGCGACGACGACTATCTTTCTTGTAAGTGTGATTCTTGTTGAATACGACACGTCGTACGCTTGGCCTAGCGGCAACCACTATCTTTCTTGTAAGGGCGATTCTTGTTGAATACAGCACGTCGCACGCTTTACCTAACGGCGACAGCTATCTTTCTTGTAAGGGCGATTCTTGTTGTATACGGTACGTCGCACGCTTGGCCTAGCATGTGACGGCTATCTTTTTGTAGTGGTTGTTCTTGTATGATTGTGAATGTTTACCTGTTTACTCGAGTATTTCTTGACACATAAATAGAGTACGAGTCTAGCCAGAAATAAATGGTACTTATATGTGTTTTGAGTATATGGTTCTTGTGAATGGTTCCAGTAGTAGGGGCTAGACGAGTCAAGTACATGTGTCGTAAGTGAATGAATCCAGAATACCAATCCGTATTGTGACAGAGAATCAAAATAGAACTATACTAGAAGCTTAATCATAATAATCATCAAGTAAATAAAAACTATCAGAGAATGTACTCGCTGATATCCTGTGCAACGACTGAGGATCGATGTCCGAATCAACGTCACAAAGACCAGTTGTGCACAGAAATGTGTGGTGCATCAAACAGAGCTATAACGGCGAAGATACAAGTCCACGAAGTTGGCTCTACAAATTGAGATTGAGACGGAAGAATCGGATCGACGATCCAACGGTCAGATTATCCAGAAAACACGTCCAAATTTGCTTTTCCGAAACACAATTTCTGAGTTTCAAACTCGTGCGTCACGACGGATTTCCATGTGAAATGCATGAATAGCCTGTGCATTGCATCAGGGACGTCGCAAGGGAGTTCGCCGGGGTCGTACACTTGTGAGGGAGGTGGTTGCGACGTCTTGTAGCGTGCGGCTATTGCTGCTAACGCCGCTTGGCCTGTGCGTGCGCTATGTTACGCAGCATGGCCACTGTTGGTTGCTACCAATACTGCTATTGCAGTGTGGTGGCGTCGGAGCCTAGTGTCCGACCTTGCGGCACCTTGTGCGTGGTCCCGCACATTGGTCGAGGGTGGTGGCTGCCGACGTTCGTGTGGTGGAGACGCGCTACTGTCGCGTGCCTACGCGTGAGCTGCCACGGTGGCCGTGCCTGGCCCGATGTCTGGTCGACGACACGAGTGTAGTGGCTCGTCGGATGAAGGACGTCTCCTTGCGAGGAGTGGGGAGAGAATGTAGTGGTATTGAGGAGAGGTGGTGGTGTGGTTAGATTTCAATAAATATAAATAAATAAATAAAATCCTAAAAAATATAGGAGGCTTACATCTTACCCACCTTATAAAAATTTCGTCCTCGAAATTTAAAATCATCTAATAGGTCAAGCTATAATATATAGCTGCTAAGGCTACCATACTCAATCTGCTACCCTTGTGGTCTCATCTTCTGTTTCTCGACATCCTTACAATTATTTTGATTTAGGTTCAACAAAGTTCCTATAAACTATGTCGTTTGCCCCTTCAGAACCTTTCATACCAATATTGAACCTTTAAGTCTACCCTAAAATATAGGTCATTTTTTTGGGATATGTATATAAGTTACAATTGCTAGTATGAATGTATACTAGTAAAGAGTTGAATCGTGTGTCATAGCTACTAGTATGTGCATATATTAGTGCAGAATTGAACCATGTGTCATAACTGTTAATCACGATTCAGCTCTAATCATGTAGATAAGTGTCGAGTATGAACCATGTGTCACAGCTGTTAATCATGTAGAAAGGTACCGATTAGTGAAGAGCTGAACCATGCGTCACAATTGCTAGTATGTGTATATATTAGTGAAGAGCTGAATCGTCAGTCATAGCTGCTAGTATGCACGTATGCCAGTGAAAAGCTGAATTGTACGTCATAGCTACTAACTAGTATGTGCATATATTAGTGTAGAACTGAACCATGCGTCCACTACCAAAATAAGTCATATCAGCGACGAAATTAGCGACGCAGACTTAAAATATCGCTAATTTTGTTGGATTTAGTGACTCCAGAAGTATGCGTCACAATACGTCGCTGATAGCGACAAACATCGACATATTGCGACTACCTTTAGTGTAATAAAAACCAACGTCGTTGAATTGTCGGAAAACATCGCCAGTTTTATTAGTTCAGCGACGTTTAGCGTCGCAAAGAATAAGACGTCGCCGAATATTAAAGGAAGGCCGACGCTTTGCGACGTATTTACGGACGTCGCTAACTTCTACTAAATAGGGTTTCCTCGGTTCGACTTTTTCTTTCTCCCTCTCTCCAAATTTTTTGTTCCCGCCCCTCTTCTCCGACCTCGACGACAGTCTGACCCCCTTCCCTCCGGCGCCGCTCATCCTCCTCCTCCACCGCGAGCCCCTTCTCCTTCCTCCGGCAAGCCCCTTCTCCTCCTCCTCCTCCACCGCGAGCCCCTTCTCCTCCTCCACCGCGAGATCCTCCTCCTCCTTCTCCTCCACCACCGCGAGGAGACTGAAGGTAAACCCTAACCCTAATTGAGGTGTTTTTTGTGTCTAAAATGGACAAGGAGACACATTACGACCATGTGTTCACTGATACAGTGTGTTCGTGAGGTTTTGGACACTTTGTGTCCATTTGTTGGACACGTAGACACCCCCAAGCTTGCATATATATATGTATTTCACCTCTGTACACTTAATCCCCTCCTCCTCCACCACCGAACTTGTCCTCCTCCTCCTCCTCCTCCACCACCGCGAGGAGACTGAAGGTAAACCCTAACCCTAATTGAGATGTTTTTCGTGTCCAAAATGGACATGGAGACACATTATGACCATGTGTTCACTGATACAGTGTGTTCGTGAGGTTTTGGACACTTTGTGTCCATTTGTTGGATACGTGGACACCCTTAAGCATGCATATATATGTATTTCACCTCTGTACACTTAATCTCCTATATACACTTGTGTATTTTCGTATTAATTTGGATTTGCATATTGGGTTTGGGTTTTGATATAGTGTTTGATACATTGTTTCACCTTGCAATATTCCTACACTTATTTTAGACAACAAGTATATGAACCAATTAGTCAACATCTATTTGTTGAAGTATGGTACTCCATTCTTCGTAAGTTCTAGCTATATATGTCTCAAGATCCAATACTCAAAAATCCCAAGAAGAAGAAGAAGAAAAGAATAAAATGACATCGCTCAACACCCTATGACAACTCTTTGTAGAATTGTGTTAAAGTGTGAGTTCTACAGTATGAGTTCTACAGTATGGTTCTCTTTGTAGAATAAAATGACATCGCTCAACCCTATCGATCCTCCATACAAGTCTTCCTTCATCTATTGTCTTAAAGTGTGAGTTCTACAGTATGGTTCTCTTTGTAGAATTGTGTCTTATTATAGACAACAAGGGTTTCCTATTTTTACAGGTAATATGGCAACATGTGTAAGGAAACATATAGGTGTGTATTTGTGTTTGAAAGGGAGTGTCACAAGAGTAAGGCGTGAGCATGTGTTAGTATTTTGAGCTGTGAGAGTGTTTGTTCTATTGAGGTTAGTACCAACTGTATTTTGGCTCCAGCTCCAGCTCCATTTGCATTAATCTACGGTACGATATGGTGATCAGGACATAGTCCCTACAGCCATTCGACTGGCGAGGCAGAAACTATATAGTCGTAGATAAAGTTGACTGTTATTCGACCCTCATCCCTCTGCTTTCGAAAATGTACTCAAATTACATGATGGTTCCTTTAGCTTATTTATGTTACAATTATATTATTTGTGACTATCGATCTTACCAGATGGCACCCATGACCTGAGGAGCGGCACGTCGTTTGAAAAAAATAGTGAATACTGAGGTGGCTCCTCCTATAGTTAAGGAGGAAGTGGCACCGGTTGCTAGTGAGACCGGGAGTTCTATTCATCCAGCACCGGTAGCTAGTGAGACCGGGAGTTCTATTCGTGCAACACTTGCAAGGGACGACATCTCTCCTCACGCCAAAGATCTCACTTTTTCGAAGTGGTTGCGTGATCGTATCACTGAGCGTTTGCATGAGCAGCGTGGTTCTCATTAGCTATTAGTACTTATTTGTATTAGACTATTTGTATTGGGTTGTTTTTGTATTAGACTATTTGTATTGGACTACATATATGAATTAGTACTGTGTCAATCTCTGGATTGTATTGGACTACGACATGGTGATCAGGACATAGTCCCTGCAGCCATTCGACTAGCGAGGCAGAAACTATGTATCTGTAGATAAAGTCGATTGTCCTCCGACCCTCATCCCTTGGCAATGATGATACGACAACCAACCAGAGAGGATACTCTGAGAGATCCATCTGAGTAGGACGTATACTCTGAGAGATCACCTTTACAAGAATTATATCAGTAGTGGGATTGAGTGTTGGAGGAGATATTATCAGAGTATACGTCCTACTCAGATGGGTCTCTCACCGTTAATATTTTTTTCTGACGGCATGGTGAAATGTGCTCCCTCAACAGATTCTTGCTCCGAGCCAAAACTTTGCCCCGGAGCTCAAGTAGACATCCTTGGTGTAGAGCTCGAGTGAGAGGTTCCTGACAGCATGGTGGTCTCCTTTGTCAAAGTATCCGTGCTCATCCCACATTGGTTGTGGAACGAGCACGGATACTTTGACAAAGGAGACCACCATGCTGTCAGGAACCTCTCACTCGAGCTCTACACGAAGGATGTTCACTTGAGCTCCGCGATAAAGTTTTGGCTCGGAGCAAGAATATGTTGACGGAGCACATCCACCATGCCGTCAGAAAAATAGTAACGGTGAGAGACCCATCTGAGTAGGATGTATACTCTGATAATATCTCCTCCAGCACTCAATCCTACTACTGATATCATTCTTGTAAAGGTGATCTCTCAGAGTATACGTCCTACTCAGATGGATCTCTCAGAGTATCCTCTCTGGTTGGGTTTTGTTCTGAGCCATCCGTTCTCACAGTGTTTTGTATTTTCGGCGAACCCAGGGATTGGATTCTGTAGTTTGTATTTTGGTTTCTGTATTTTGTATTTTGTTTTCTTTATTTTGTATTTTGTATTTTGGATTCTGTATTTTGGTTTCTGTATTTTGGCTCCAGCTCCATTTACATTAATCTACGGTACGACATGGTGATCAGGACATAGTCCCTGCAGCCATTCGACTGGCGAGATAGAAACTATGTAGCCGTAGATAAAGTTGACTGTCGTCCGACCCTCATCCCTCGGCAATGATGATACGACAACCAATCAGAGAGGATACTCTGAGAGATCCATCTGAGTAGGATGTATACTCTGAGAGATCACCTTTACAAGAATGATATCAGTAGTGGGATTGAGTGCTGGAGGAGATATTATCAGAGTATACGTCCTACTCAGATGGGTCTTTCACCGTTACTATTTTTTTCTGACGGCATGGTGGATGTGCTCCCTCAACAGATTCTTGCTTCGAGCTAAAACTTTGCTCCGGAGCTCAAGTGGACATCCTTCGTGTAGAGCTCGAGTGAGAGGTTCCTGACAGCATGGTGGTCTCCTTTGTCAAAGTATCCGTGCTCATCCCACATTGGTTATGCGACGAGCACGGATACTTTAACAAAGGAGACCACCATGCTGTTAGAAACCTCTCACTCGAGCTCTACACGAAGGATGTCCACTGAGCTCCGGGACAAAGTTTTGGCTCGGAGTAAGAATCTGTTGACGGAGCACATCCACCATGCTGTCAGAAAAAATTAGTAACGGTGAGAGACCCATCTGAGTAGGACGTATACTCTGATAATATCTCCTCCAGCACTCAATCCCACTACTGATATCATTCTTGTAAAGGTGATCTCTCAGAGTATACATCCTACTCAGATGGATCTCTCAGAGTATCCTCTCCGGTTGGGTTGTGTTCTGAGCCATCCGTTCTCACAGTGTTTTGTATTTTCGGCGAACCCAGGGATTGGATTCTGTATTTTGTATTTTGGTTTCTGTATTTTGTATTTTGGTTTCTGTATTTTGTATTTTGTATTTTGTATTTTATATTTTGGATTCTGTATTTTGTATTTTGGTTTCTGTATTTTGGCTCCAGCTCCAGCTCTATTTGTATTAATCTACGGTACGACATGGTGATCGGGACATAGTCCCTGCAGCCATTCGACTGGCGAGGCAGAAACTATGTAGCCGTAGATAAAGTTGACTGTCCTCCGACCCTCATCCCTCGGCAATGATGATATGACAACCTATCAGAATCCTTGACTCTCTTTTGCTTTTTGGATATTGACCCAGCTTCCAATCTCTCATTTCCCTTCGGGTCCACTCTACTCCCAATCTCTTCCTCTTTTATACACGGATCTACAGAATCAATACCATCCAAGGAAGGCAAAACTGAATCAGCATTGTCTTCCGGATCGTCCTCATCAAGGCATAACGGGCTGCTCAGCGTGTCCAGCTTCTTCAACTTCTCGCTGGCTGCAGAGTCGAAATAGGAACGGGTCCTCTTTGCTGGCCTGGAGCTCTGACTCGCACTCGTCGCCGCGCTACCGGTTTTCTCTCCTCCTCTGACGCGGGTCATAAGAAAAGAAATTTCGTACCTCTTCTTCATATAAACATCATTGCCGCCTTGTACTCGAGCCTCCTCGTCTGTGACGCTATCCAACTTTTCGGTACCTATATTGTCACTCGAATCTCCCCTTCGACTCGTATCATCCTCTTCTTCGCCTGTCTTTTTGCTCCATGTCTTGCAATCATCTGCTATCACCGTCGACTCATTCGACTCCTTCTTCGATGACTCCAAAGAGGAGGAGGAGGAGGAGAAGGAAGACTCGGAGAAGGAGTCGAATGAGTCAGAGGTGATAGCAGATGATTGTAAGACAGAAAGCAAAAAGACAGGCGAAAAAAGAGGACGATACGAGTCGAAGGGGAGATTCGAGTGACAATGTAGGCACCGAGAAGTTGGATAGCGTCACAGACGAGGAGGCTCGAGTATAAGGCGGCAATAATATTTATGTGAAGAAGAGGTACGAAATTTCTTTTCTTAATTATGATCCGCGTCAGAGGAGGAAAGAAAATCGGTAGCACGGCGACGAGTGCGAGTCAGAGCTCCGGGCTGGCAAAGAGGACCCGTTCCCCTTTCGACTCTGTAGCCAGCGAGAAGTTGAAGAAGCTGGGCACGCTGAGCAGCCCGTTATGCCTTGATGAGGACGATCCGGAAGACAATGCTGATCAAGCATCTTCCTTCTCCTCTCCTCCCCCATGGCTCTGGACCCATCTGCTCCTCCCTACTTCCTTTCTTCTTATTTGACTCTCTCAGCCACATATGATATCCACCTCAAGTGTAGAGTCGAGAGAGAAGAAGTGGACAGGAAGAGGAGGGGGAAGCAGCACAGCCGGCGACATGACCCGGAGGAATTACAGAGGTTTTCTTCAAATTCGTAGGAGAACTATAAGGATATTTCTTTTCACAACATGTCACCTTGTCAAAGACCCTTAATGTGAATATCATGTTACCGCGGTGTCGGAAGACTAACATGTTATAATTTTCTAAGCCGTGTATTTTGACAAAATCTTCCCAACTCTTTCCTCCTATGTAGTAATCTTGCATTACTACATAGGAGGAAAGAGTTGGGAGGATTATGTCAAAATACACGGTTTAGAAAATTATAACATGTTAGTCTTCCGACACCGCGGTAACATGATATTCACATTAAGGGTCTTTGACAAGGTGACATGTTGTGAAAAGAAATATCCTTATAGTTCTCCTACGAATTTGAAGAAAACCTCTGTAATTCCTTCGGGTCATGTCGCCGGCTTTGCTGCTTCCCCCTCCTCTTCCTGTCCACTTCTTCTTCCCCGACTCTACACTTGAGCTGGATATCATATGTGACTGAGAGAGTCAAATAAGAAGAAGGGAAGTAGGGAGGAGCAGATGGGTCCAGAGCCATGGTGGAGGAGAGGAGAAGGAAGATGCTTGATCAGAACTTGAGGCAGAAAAGTTATGACGTTGATAGCGTGAGAGAGGGAGAGGGTGAAAGGAGGGAGGGAAGTGGTTGCATGCCTTTGGCTCACTCGAGCGGTATTTGTCCTCCGACACTCATCCCTCGGCAATGATGATATGACAACCTATCACTATATCTTATATAGTAGTAGATGATGTCTTAGTATTACATTATGTGAGTTCATCTTGATTCTGTTACATTCTTCAGATACTAGATACGATAAGAACATATACTACACCATATGTACAGAACATAGATGATTCACACTAATGTATGCTAGAATAAATTTTGGGTTGTGTTCTGAGCCATTCGTTCCCATATTTTATGTGATTGTTGTAGACTTAGTTATAGGGACTGAAACCTGTGTACAGCGAGAAATGGACATTCTGTGATTGTTTCGATCCTATTCTACAGTGAGAAATGGTTATCTTTTTAAACTGCAAGGAGAAATGGATATTCTGTATTTTTTTTTATTTTTTTTACAGATTTAGCGACGTTTACCGACGTTTACCGACGTCCTCCGACCCACATCCCTCGGCAATGATGATACGACAACCTATCACTATATCTTATATAGTAGTAGATGATGTCTTAGTATTATATTATGTGAGTTCATCTTGATTCTGTTACATTCTTCAGATACTAGATACGATAAGAACATATACTACACCATATATACAGAACATAGATGATTCACACTAATGTATGCTAGAATGAATTTTGGGTTGTGTTCTGAGCCATTCGTTCCCATACTTGGCAATTAAGCCATTCGACTAGCGAGGCAAAAACTATGTATCCGTAGATAAAGTTGACTGTCCTCCGACCCTCATCTCTTGGCAATGATGATACGACAACCTATCACTATATCTTATATAGTAGTAGATGATGTCTTAGTATTATATTATGTGAGTTCATCTTGATTCTGTTACATTCTTCAGATACTAGATACGATAAGAACATATACTACACCATATGTACAGAACATAGATGATTCACACTAATGTATGCTAGAATGAATTTTGGGTTATGTTCTGAGCCATTCGTTCCCATACTTGGCAATTAAGCCATTCGACTGGTATCGGCGGTGTTGGATTATTATATACCATTTCGGATTAGTATCGTTGGAAAGTAGTCGACAATGCTTCGTATTGTGAAGTGATATTGTTGTAGACTTGCTTATAGGGACTAAAATCTGTGTACAGTGAGAAATGGACATTCTGAGAACTGGACATTGTGTGATTATTGTAGACTTGGTTATAGGGACTGAAACCTGTGTACAGTGAGAAATGGACATTCTGTGATTGTTTGGATCCTATTCTACAGTGAGAAATGGTTAGCTTTTTAAACTGCAGGGTGAAATGGATATTCTGTATTTTATTTATTTTATTTTTTTGCAGATTTAGCGACGTTTACTGACGTTTACCGACGTTTACTGACGTCCTCCGACGTAATTTCGCGTTGGTAAACGTCGGTTGATAAGCGATATTATCTAGTGTACCGACGTTTAGCGACGTCAATATATGTCGGAGGACGTCGGTAAACGTCGGTGCACGTCGGTAATTATCCCGAGAATTTCCAGGATTTATCGACGTTTAACGACTTTGAACATGTCACTAAACCACCGACGACTCGACGATAATTCGTCGATAAATTTATCGACGCGTAGCGACACGATAAATTACGTCGCAAAGCCACCGACGACACCACGGTAGACATCGGCATTATACCGACGTATAAATACGTCGGCAAATGTCGGTAATTACGATGTTTGGCGATGTTTAGAAGATCAGCAACTAACATTTCTGCGACCAGCCAGAAACGTCGGTAACTTTGTCGCTAAATATTTTTAGCGACGAATATTGTCGTTTTAGCGACGTCTTTAGGCGTCGCTAAAACGACTTATTCTGGTAGTGGTTATAACTGCTAATCATGAAAGTTGCTCATGGACCATCATGTAGATAAGTCGCATCCTTATCACAGACTGGTTTGAATATTAAATTTGAATTAAATAAAATGCTACTAATATGTTCCTTAAAGAATAAATATGGCTTTAAAAATGTATTGCACATGTTATGTTAGAAAGAAATGATTATCAAGCATGGAATTGTCCCTACTGCATGAATGAATAAAAAAATACTACTAAAATCTGCTCAATTGACGACATATATTTAGCGACGTTCGATTAACGTCGCTAAATTGTGTACATTAGCGACGTTTTGTCTAAACGTCGCTAATAGTCGCTACTAGCGACGACCTAAGCGACGTAACAACGACGTATATTAATCACATGATCTAGTCATCGCGAAACGTCGCTCTGACGTCGCTAATAGTGACTAACTTAGCGACGATAGTGATAGCGTCGCTAAATTCTAATTATATCTCCCCCACCGATTCATTTCTTCCTATTTTACTCTCTCACTCTCTCTCCTCCCCCCTCCGGCGCTCTCACGATTTCCGGCGCTCTCACTCTCTCCGGCGACTCCCACTCTCTCCGGCGCTCTCACTCTCTCCGGCGACTCTCACTCTCTCTGGCGACTCTTCTCCCTCTCCGGTACGTGACTCTCCCCCTCCCTCTCTCTCTCTCTCTCCGGCTGTTTTGGTTGTTGGTGGTTGGGGGGTACGGGTGGCTCGGGGGGAGGTGCAGGGGGGGATGCGGGTGGTTGGGGGGTGAGTGGGGGGTGGCTGGGGGGGTGGGGCAGGGGGGACGAGGGTGGCTGGGGGAGGGAATATAGGGTTAGGGTTCGGGTTAGGGTTCATTTCCTCCCATTTTACTCTCTCACTCTCTCTCCTCCCCCCTCCGGCGCTCTTACTCTCTCCGGCGCTCTCACTCTCTCCGACGACTCTCACTCTCTCCGACGACTCTCCTCCCTCTCCGGTATATGGTTCTCTTTCCCTCCCTCTCTCTCTCTCCGGCTGTTTTGGTTGTTGGTGGTTGGGGGGGCACGTGGCTCGGGGGGAGGGCAGGAGGGGATGCGGATGGTTCAGGGGTGAGTGGGGGGTGGCTGGGGGGTGGGGCAGGAAGGACGAGGGCGGCTGGGGGAGGGGAGCTAGGGGTAGGGTTCGGGTTAGGGGTGGGTATGTGTAGGCGGCTGGGGGAGGGGAGCAGGGGGGAGGGAAGGGGAGGGTTAGGGTTCGGTTTAGGGGTGGTGTAGGGGGGGCTTGGTCAGGGGCACCGATAGTGCCGAAAAATCTGATAATTTAGTAATAATTATTTGTTTTTCGACACCGAAAAATGTGATACACCGATTCGAACGCACCGATAGTGCCAATATTTGTAACAAGTAGTTTTGTTGGTTGGTTAATTGGTAACATGGTGATCGGGACATATAGTTCCTGCAGCCATTCGACTGGCGAGGCAGAAACTATGGTACGACATGGTGATCAGGACATAGTCCCTGCAGCCATTCGACTGGCGAGGCAGAAACTATGTAGCCGTAGATAAAGTTGACTATCCTTCGACCCTCATCCCTCGGCAATGATGATATGACAACCTATCACTATATCTTATATAGTACTAGATGATGTCTTAGTATTACATTATGTGAGTTCATCTTGATTCTGTTACATTCTTCAGGTACTAGATACGATAAGAACATATACTACACCATATGTACAGAACATAGATGATTCACACTAATATATGCTAGAATGAATTTTGGGTTGTGTTCTTTGCCATCCGTTCTCACACTTGGCAAAAAATTAAATTTTTTGTACTTTATCTGCTTTCGAAAATGTACTCAAATTACATGATGGTTTCTTTAGTTAGCTTGCTTATGTTATAATTATATTATTTTTGAATATCGATCTTATCAGATGGCACCCATGACCCGAGGAGCGGCACGTCGTTTGAGGGAAACAGTGAATGCTGAGGTGGCTCCTCCTACTGTTAAGAAGGAAGTGGCACCGGTAGCTAGTGAGACAGGGAGTTCTATTCATCCAGCACCGGTAGCTAGTGAGACCAGGAGTTCTATTCATGCAGCACTTGCAAGGGACTACATCTCTCCTGCCGCCGTCGATCCCACTTATTCGAGGTGGTTGCGTGATCGTATCACTGAGCGTTTGCGTGAGCTGCATGGTTCTCATTAGCTATTAGTACTAATTTGTATTGGACTATTTGTATTGGGTTGTTTTTGTATTAGACTATTTGTATTGGACTATATATATGAATTAGTACTGTGTCAATCTCTGGATTGTATTGGACTACAACGTGGTTGTAGGTCCTAAAAAATCAAGTTGCATCAATCAACAAAGTCAAGAAATCAAGAAACCCATCATTTGGATGAATTGTACAGACAATAGATTGCGCAGCAATCCGATTGCGCATACTGCTTTGCGCACACTTCCAACTGCGTAGACTGACGTGGCAGAAGTCATCATTACCAAAATCAAATCAAATCTTTTCTGACAACTGACAGCACGAATAACAAGGAATCTGTTCGTTTCCTGCGCCGCACAGTGCTCGAGGGCGGCTGACAGCTGGCAGCGCAAACCAATCCTGCGCAGTTTGAGTCTGCACAAACCATGTATGCGCAATTCAACTCTGTGCACTCCATCAATATAATTGTTAAGTTACACGTGGCATTCATGCCATCGATTGCTCATTACGTGGCAACTGTTTATGCACGATCATGCGCATTACTATCAAATGATGCCATGTGTCCATGATAGTTGGCCCACGATCCAGTAACTGTCTGCGCAAATCAATGTTGCGCAAACCAATGCTGCGCAAATCATCCTGCGCAGTCCAAAAATAACTGAAAGTTAGTTATTTTCAGAACTCTATAAATAGAGTTTCAAGTCTTCATTTTAAGGGGGGATCAAGATCAGAGATCAGAAATCAGAGAGTTCAGGAGTTCTTGCCAAAGTGCTGCTGCATTCTTCCGAGACTTTTGTCTTCAACTTCAGAGGCTTTTGCCTTCAGTTTCCAGAGTTGTTTTCAACTTCAAAGGCTTCGTCTTCACAGTTCACATCGTCCAAGGGATAAAACAATCGTCATCAAGATTGGACTCCTATAGTTGTAATTTTCCCAGAATTCTTGTAATCTTTATTACAGTTTGTATCAATAAAGTTCTATACTTTTGTTTTTGCAAACAAAATGGCGACTCTGCTGGGGACCACTTTCTCCTCCGACGAGGAAGTAGCAACTCAATGTGATGTAGCGTCTATCGGGAAGACGCAGAAGACGCTGGTTGTTAAGGTCAACCAGATAGCCTACGAGGCGATGCTCAACTCCAAGACCACTCCCCGTACTGTAGCCACTTCTGCTAAGAGCAAAGTGCGCTCAGTTTGGGTCTCCAAGTCTACACAATCTGGCATTTTTGCCACCAAGGATGCTGTACCAACTGTTGCACAATCTGCTAGTCAGACTGCTGCACAAACTGCTGTGCCAACTGTTGCACAGTCTGTCTCAGCAACTGCTGCACAATCTGTTGCAGTCAAGACTGCGCAATCTGTTGCAAATGTTGTGCAAGCTACTTCATATGCTGCCTTGTCAAAACAGAAGACTCCTATGACTCTGGCGCAATTGGCAGTGGCTTTTCCTGCACAAAATAGCACTCCAGTAACTAAAGTGCATCCCAAGCACTCTAAGACAAGAACTCCTGATGCACTTCCTACCAAAGCTTCTAATGCACAAATGACTAGTGCACCTTCCACCCATGCGCAAACCAAGTCTACGCAATCCAAGAAAGACAGTCTTTTGGCTAAATTTCCTTCTTCTCACAATAAAAGAAGAGATTCTACTCCTTTTCCCAAACACCCTATTGCCCCTGCGCAATCCATTGAGGGTAGTCCTTTGACTATTCCTCCTTCTCTTCAAAGCAAAGGAAAAGGTCCATTGGTCTTTTCTCAAACTTCCTTGTCTCATGACTTGGAAAATAACAGAGGGAAACGCTCTTTAGCTAACCCTTCATCTCAAAACAAAGGAAAAGGCCCTTTAGTCTTTTCTCAGTCTTCTTCAGTCTTTACTGAAGAAGATCCATCTCAATGTGTCTCAGCTCCAATCAATTCAAGAACTCTGGCAAATAAGGATTCTTCTTTCCTTTATAACAAGAGTACTTGTACTAATCAAAGAGGTATTCTGCCTACTCCGATAGCAGAATTCCAGGACCTCCCGACTCTACAAATTTCTCGTTCCAGACAGGGAAAACTGTTAGTGTCTCAAACAGAAACTCCTGGGGGTGAATTTGCAGATCTAAGAACATATCTTAACAGGCCAACTTCGGCAAAACGTAAGCAACCTATGCCGAAGGTCAAGCCTCAAAGACAAACCTCCAGGAACAAAAATCCTGATACCTATGCCAATGAAGTGAGTACTTCCCTGTATACTCAAGGGACTAAACATTTGAAGAATCGGAACCATGTTCCGAATATTGTTAAAGAACATATTCCTCAAACCTTTCCTCGTTCTGGCATGGTTTCTGATCTCCGAGAACATCTCAGACAAAAACAGGATAATGCCTCAACTCCTCCAGTTCAAGCATCTGATCATCACTGTAATCATAAAGTCATCATCCAATGCTGTTGTCAAACGACAAAACAATCTGTCTTCGATCGTTTAACTTTTGCTAAATCTGAACCTATGTCAGAAGAAGATGAAGTTTTGTATGCTTCTGTTAACATGACTTCCCGAGACACTGGGGGTAAAAGATGCTCTAAGCATGGTAGACTCCGCAAGCCAAGCCAACGGTATTTGGAATTACTTCAAGAATCTTCAGAAGGAGTATTTCAACATACCCGTTCCCGAAGCCGAGATACAATCGGTCAAAGGAATCTCCCTCAAAATCCTTCAAGTCATCTCCCTGTTTCTCAGTCAGGAGATGATTCATTTTCTGATTATGATGCATACAGTGAAAGTTCTGAACAAACAGTATCTTCCACTGTGCCAAGAGAAGTGACGGCTTATGTTGTCACCGATGATCCAGATGCTTCAACCTCCGCAAATCAAGAACAGCGAATTGCTGCATTTGAAGATAAGCTAAAGACCATGGCTGAAATGGTCGCTAGTATGCATTCCATCATTGTAGCACAGCATATTACACCACCAATAGCACCTATTACTAGTCCAGAGATCATAGCGTCTTCAATACCTGTCAATACTGGGCTGGGGGTAGTGCCTCCCCAAATGCCTCCTGTACAAGTGCAAGTACAAACTACGCCTAGCCATTCAGGAGCTGGGGGTAGTACTTACAACGCTGTTCCTCCTCCTACCACTATAATTCAACCTGCTCTTTCTTCTTCATCAGAAGACGCCAATGAAGCTGTCAAACTCTTACGAACCCAGTTTGAAGCATTTAAAGAGAAAGACAATCTACAAAGGTTGGGGATTAAACAGCCCTATCCGGTTGAATGGAAGGACGTCCCGTTTCCCCCAAAGTACAAAATCCCTACAATCTCTCTGTTCGATGGCAGTACTTCCCCGAGTCAATTCATCAATCATTTTGAGGTAATGACTGTTCAACTTCAGCCAAATGACGCTCTTCTTACCAGAGTGTTCGTCGGTTGTTTAGCCGGCGTAGCATACGACTGGTATAGGAGTTTGCCCGATGGTTGCATTACTTCTTTTTCAGGTCTCAAACAAATCTTTCTGGAACGGTTCTATGAAGGATTTAATGATATGACGATGTCAGCTCTCAACAAAATCAAACAAAAACATAATGAAACTGCTGAGAGCTTTATTGAACGGTTCCGCCGTGAAGCTTTGAAAATGCCTCCAGGGACTCCAGCTGCTGTCACTATTGATACTTGTAAGGCAAATCTTTTACCTATTATCAGTATGTGGACGGGATCTACCCAATTCTAAGATTGGCCCTCATTCATCGTCAACGCCAAAGCCGCTGAAGTAAGTGCCGACAAGTTTAAACAATTGGGGGTACAAATGTCTAATCCTGATCGCGATGAGCATCAGAATTCAGGTGGTGGCAATCGCCAGAACAATCGCAAAGCGAAAGAGACTTTAAACATTAACTTGAACAAAAATAAAGAATCTTTGGCTGTCAATGTGGCCCCACCTACATCTACTCCTACTCCTTCTGCACCTCCACCGAGGGAACCTCGTCCGAAGGTAGAATATTCTTTTGATGAAAATGACACTGCAAGTATTTTTGAGTGTTTACTCAAAAGTAACAAAATTCAACTCCCTGATCCAAAGAAACCTGATGAAGTCAATAAGACTGATCATCCCAAGTATTGTGTCTATCACCGATTCATTGGACATCCTACTCGAGCATGCTATGTGCTCAAAGGTAAGATTCAAGAGCTTGTCAATGCAGGTGTAGTCACTTTGCAACAAGATGAGAAGACTGTTACGGCAAATATGGTTTCAGTTCAATTTGGAGATTTCCCTCCGCAGAGGGTACAGCATGGTGTTATTCCGATTCCTAAAGCAACCCTTGAGATTGAGAATCTCCCGTTTCCATCCAATGGAGGTCTTGTTCCCTTGTCTCTTGACAATGGTGAAATTATGTGGATTCATCCTGATTTTGCTCCAGAATTTAAGATATCTTCCAAGAAGAAAACTCGTTCTAAAAGCAAAACCAAAATCTGCAACATGGTATCTTTTGATCCCATTATTGATGAAGAGATTCTGTTAGGCACCAGATCAGGAAAAGCTTATTTGAAAGATCATTCTGAAGGTCAAATGAATCTTGCTTCTTCTTCCGAACCTACTCCGGCACAACCTGCATCTGCTGAAGAGGTCCCTTCTACATCTTCACCAGTTGTAGTAGCAATTCCTCCTAAGCCAACAACGGCTGACAAAGGCAAACAACAAGTTCGATTTGACAAACCTCTAAAGAAGTCATCTCCTACTGGGCTTGAGAAGCCTTACAATTTTGATATATTGGCTCAATTAGCCAATACACCAGCCAGGTTGTCAATCTTTGAACTCTTGCGTCTTTCCAAAGAGACACGAGAAACTCTAAGTGAAGCTCTGATGCAGGCTGAAACTTGCTTAACTCTTCTCAAGAAGCCAGAATCAGAATCGGTCTCTTGTCATCACAGTCATAGCGTCTTGGAACTGATCCCAAATATTACCTTCACTCAGGATGATATGCTAATGGAAGATAATAGACATGATCGTCCTCTTTATTATACGGGATATGTAGATTCAATGAAGGTTGATCGCATCCTGATAGATCCAGGGTCTGCACTTAGTATTATGCCAAAGACAATGCTAGATGCATTGAAGATACCAGTACATAGTCTTTCAACCACGATCACTACTATTCTGGGATTTAATCAAGGAAAGAGTGAACCTTTGGGCAAGATTCGTCTAAAACTCCAAATAGGCAATCTTCGCACAAAGGTGACCTTTTATATCATTGACAATCATGGTTGTTCTTATAATGCTCTCCTGGGAAGGCCATTCCTCCATGAACACAATGTTGTTCCATCAACTCTTCATCAATGTTTTAAATACGTTGATGATAAAGGACAAGTTCATAAGGAAGTTGCGGACCTTTATCCTTTCAAGGGTATTGAAGCTTATTGCAACGATGCTCGTATGTACAAGGATGAATTTATGAAGGTAGTATTGGCTATGGATACTGAAGAAGATCAAAAAGCAGTACCTCAAGACACTCTTATCATACCTGTTAAGGGGCGAGTCTCTCATCCTCAATCTTCCAAGCCACTGGTTATTCACTTACCAGTTCAAAAGAAATCAGTTGATGCTGATGAAAATCAAAGGAAGCTCACCTCTTCTGAGCCACTTGTTATCGACTTACGTCGCAACAAAGACAAAAAGCAGCTCATTCCTTCTGAGCCACTTGTTGTTGATCTAAATCGCAACAAGGAAAAAAGGGAGCTCACCTCTTCTGAGCCACTTGTTATTGACCTCCGTCGTAACAAGCCTTCTCCACGTTCTTCTTCTCCCCCTCTTGTAATCAATTTGACCAAATCTGCTAAGGTTAAAGGTCCTGTTGTAAATACTGATGTACAAATCAATGAAAAAGCATCTACTTTCCAGTATACTGATGTTATTTATTATACTAAAAGTTATTTGGATATGTTAGATAGCTTCCAATCAATTATACTGGAAGTCGTACAATCTCTTCAGACAGAAGTCTCGCTTGAAGATCCAGATGATTCTTACCGTATTCATCCTTCTTTAAAGAAAGGTGAAAGTTCAGCTTTTTTATATAAAAGACCAGAAACAAAGATTAACTATACGGATGATAGCAAAATTAACGATACGGGACGTCTCCAGTTCCATCGTTATAGTCAACAATCAAAAGACATTCTCCGAAAGATGGGTTATGACTTTAAGAGCGGCCTTAACTACGGTAAAGGTAGACGAACTCCCATTCGTACAACAGTTCCAAACGGAAAATCACAAATGTACTATGACAGGACCAAGAAAGGTCTCGGATATACTTCTCCTCCACTGTTATCTCCAGCAGCTTCTGAATCAGATAGTGAAGAACGTTCTAACTCTTCTGATTCCAGATCATGGGATTCCGATACCAGCATCGGTGAAGTCCATCGTATAATTATATCTTCTAACATGGTCTCTGTCGAACTACCAGAAGACTGTGATGAAGATGTTGAAGAAAGTCCAGAAACAGATCCTTGGGCTCAACATATGGATAACCAATGGGTACTTCGATTTGAACAACGTGAACCCCCTACTGAAGATCAACTACTTCAAATTGATGTAGGAGAAAGAGATTCACCTCGGCCAATTTTTATTAGCAAGAATCTTCCAGAAGCAGACAAACAAGAGTTGATTCTTCTTATTAAAGAATATATCGACGTCTTTGCCTGGAGTTATGAAGACATGCCAGGTTTAGATCCTAAGATTGCGACTCACAAACTGAACATTCTTCCTAATGCTAAACCAGTCAAACAGCAACAAAGGCGATTTAAGCCTGAAATGATGGATGCAATTGATGATGAAGTCAAGAAGCTCATCGCTTGTGGCTTTATTCGAGAAGAGCAGCATCCTGATTGGGTAGCCAATGTCGTCCCAGTTCTGAAGAAAACTGGAAAAGTTCGAGTCTGCATCGACTTCCGAGATCTCAATGAAGCATGTCCAAAAGATGAATTTCCTCTTCCTATCACAGATGTCATGATTGACAATACTTGTGGGTTCGAAAGGATATCTTTTATGGATGGATTTTCTGGGTATAATCAGATCAAAATACATCCTGAAGATGAAAAGCATACATCTTTCCGCACTCCTCGTGGTGTTTATTGTTATACAGTGATGCCATTTGGTCTTAAAAACGCTGGTGCAACTTACCAACGTGCTATGAGTACTATTTTCAAAGATCATCTTCGTAAAACAGTCGAATGTTACGTGGACGATATTGCTGTTAAAAGTCGTCTAAAAGAAGATCACCTCCAAGACTTGAGAACAATATTTAATCTCATGCGTCAACATCAGCTCAAGATGAATCCCACCAAGTCATTCTTAGGTGTCTCTAGTGGCAAGTTTCTCGGCTTCGTCATTACCTCTAAGGGTATACACGTGGATCCCGAGAAGATCAAAGCCATCCAAGAGATGCGTCCTCCACGCAACCTAAAAGAGCTACGAGGATTCCAAGGCCGACTTGCGTACATCAGGCGATTCATTTCGAACTTGTCTGGACGCTGCAGACCATTCACTCAATTAATGAAGAAGGGTGTATCTTTTGTTTGGACTGAAGAATGTCAACGAGCATTTGACGATATCAAACAATATCTTATGAACCCACCAGTTTTGGTGCCACCTATCTCTGGCATTCCATTCTTGATGTATGTCCGTGCTATGGACCATTCATTGGGTGCCTTACTTGCCCAAAAGAACAAAGAAGGCCATGAACAAGCTATATACTATCTTAGCCGAACTATGATTGGTGCTGAACACCGTTATAGTCCTGTCGAGAAAGAATGCTTGGCTCTCATGTTTGTTGTGCAAAAGACGAGACATTATATCATTGGTCAAACTATTCATGTTATATCTCGAGTTAACCCTCTCCGGGTACTCATGAAGAAACCAAGTACACTTAATTCTCGGTTGGCTACATGGGCAATCCTGCTAGCTCAATATGACATGGTGTATGTTCCACAAAAGTCTGTCAAAGGTCAAGCGCTGGCGGACTTCTTAGCGGCTCATCCTGTGCCAGAAACATCTAAACTCTATGACGAAATTCCTGACGAGACGTTAGAAGTCAATATGATCTCCGAAGAGTTTCCAACCTGGCATTTATTCTTTGATGGTGCATCAAGAATTGGACCAAATGGTGCTATAGTGGCAGGTGTTGGAGTTGTCCTCGTTTCTCCAGACGGATTAACTATCCAAAGAGCCTACTCTTTAGATGAACCTTGCTCTAACAATGTGGCAGAATACAATGCCTTACTTGTCGGCCTTCAGTTAGCTAAACAACTGAATGTTGAATATCTAGAAGTCTATGGTGACTCTAAATTGGTTGTAAATCAGGTTAGAGGAACCTATGAAGTCCGTCATCAAGACCTAGTACCTTATCATGAGGCGGCAATCAATATAGCTACATCATTCAAAGCCTTCTTCATTGACTATGTTCGACGAGCTTGCAATACTGAAGCCGATGCTTTGGCCAATCTTGCAGCTGTCTTAGCCATCCCTATCAAAAGACAGCAGGTCGTGGTTATCTCCAACCGAGAACTGTTCTGCATTGAAAACAATCGTAATATTGAATTCAGTAATTTTGCTGAAGTCGATGTTATTGATGAAGATTGGAGAACTCCTTTCATTGACTTTGTGGTTCATGACATACTCCCCGAAGATCCTAAGGAGGCTACAAGCGTTCGTCGACGATCTCTCCAATTCTATTACAATCAAACTACCAAGACCCTCTATCGGCGAACTTATGATGGTCTTCTTCTACGCTGTTTAGCTGGTGATGAAGCCAAACAAGTGTTACGTGAAGCCCATGATGGCGTTTGTGGAGCACATCAACCTGGTCCTAAATTACAGGATCGCATTAGACGTATGGGTTATTATTGGCCCTCTATGGTATCAGATGCCATTGAATATGGAAGAAAATGTCGTGCTTGTCAAATTCATGCAGACTTCATTCATCAACCCTCGGAATTCTTACACCCGACTGCTGCTTCATGGCCTTTTGAAGCTTGGGGTATGGACATCATAGGTCCTATTAATCCTCCTTCTTCTAGAGGACATCGGTTCATATTGGCGATAACCGATTATTTCTCCAAGTGGGCCGAAGCTATACCTCTGGCTGAAGTCAAGACTAGCAGTGTCATCAATTTCGTTAAACACCATGTCATCTATAGATTTGGTGTACCTTGCAGAATCATTCATGACAATGGACCTCAATTTATTAGTCAGAAGTTCACTAGATTCTGTGATGATCATCGGATTAACAATGTTGCTTCGACGGCGTACAATCCTGCCGCTAATGGTTTAGCTGAAGCCTTTAATAAAACCATTATTAAGCTCCTTAAAAAGTTTGTATCCACTAACAAACGAAATTGGAGCGAGAAACTTGGCGAATGTCTTTGGGCCTATCGAACTACAGTCCGCAATCCCACAGGCTTTACACCTTTCTCTTTAGTGTATGGCTGTGAAGCTGTCCTTCCTTTGGAGTTACAAATTCCTTCTTTAAGGATCGCTATTGCCAATGAGCTTACCACAGAAAATAATGACCTTCTTCGACTCCAAGAGTTGGAAGCATTGGATGAAAAGCGGTTAATGGCTCAACAGCATATTGAGTTATACCAAGCCCGCATCTCAAAGACATTTAATCGTAAAGTGAAGGTCAGAGCCTTTCAGCAAGGAGAACTTGTTCTAACGGTCAGACGTCCTATGACTATGACTCATATGAGCAAAGGGAAATTCGATGCAAAATGGGAAGGTCCCTATGTTGTGAGCAAAGTCTTCTCAAATGGTGCTTATCAACTTTCAGAATTTGATGGTCGAGTTGCTATGATGCCTATCAATGGCAAATTTTTAAAGAAGTATTATGTATAAATATAAATATTTGTAAATTATCAGTCAAGATCAAGTTCATAAATAAAATGCAAATTTTATTTCATCATATGATAGTACATAATATTAAAGGTCACTATCATCTTTCTCTATATTTGGACGAGGGCCACTGCCGTCCTTCTTAAAAATACGGTCAGCAAAAGAGTCGAGAACTTCCTTGCTGGATCCCACAAGAAACTTGCAGGCAGCCATCCTCATGGCTTCTTCTTCTTTAGTCCTTCCAGGTTCAAGCAGGAAGTCCAGAATGTCTCGTAATGGCTGAGGTGTAGACGAACCTTCGCCCGCTTTTACCTCCTTCGGCTGGATTGGATCGGCAGGGCGTTCTTCAGTGCCCTTCTCAACCTTCGAGGCGATTTCGGCCTTCTTAGATGCTTCTCCGGACGACATTTTTATGTTGAAGAGTAGAAGTGTTTATTCCTGTCAGATTTCTGCTATATTTATATAGACAGAAGTTCCTCAAATAATGAAACGACGGTTCATCCGTTCATTTATTACATTCATCAGACGGTTCATCCGTTCATTAACTTCCGACGGTTCATCCGTTCATTTATTACATTCATCCGACGGTTCATCCGTTCATTAACTTCCGACGGTTCATCCGTTCATCTATTTGTGACGGTTAACCCGTTCATTTATTATCATTTGACGGTTAATTCGTTCATTTCAACATCATTTGACGATTTACTCGTTCTTTCATTGTTATCTGACGGTATTCCCGTTCATTCATTTTTTTCATATACATTGACGATTTATCATCGTTCATCTTCTACATCAGCAACTTGTCGTTTTCGATTAAGTTGTCAATAAATATCTATCTATTATTTATATCTGAATAAGATATGCAATAAATAATGGAGCCGCAACAAAATGTCTTTTATTTAATCAGAATATAAGACAGTACAAAAAATGCTTCCACAGCAACAAAAAATAAAGATACAAAAGAGTTTCAATCAGGAAGGAGGAACAATCAAATTGTTGATCTGTTGCTTCAAGGTCTGCAACTCTTCTTCATGACTAGTTGTTACTCTCATTCTTGCTTCTTCCATCCCTTTTTCTTCATCAAAAACAGGCATATCTATGGTCCTGCGGGTAATTTCAGCACTATGAGTCTCTTCATACTCATTCTTCTCTTGAATTAGGGCATTGAGTTGTTCAATCATAAGTCGTTGATTGACAGTTTCTTCTTCAAATTCCTTCTGAAGGCAAATGATTTCTGCTTTCAATCCAGTAAGCCTCTGTCCTTTGTTCTCAGCTGCCAAAGTAACTGATTCTATCTTTGAGTTGAATTCAGCAGACTTTGCAGAATGAGCTTCTAAAAGGTTCTGAAGGTTTATCCTTTCAATATCAGCTTCTTGGGCTAATCGCTCATATTCGGCTTGCACCAGAGAATCTATATTCTTCTTCTTGAGCTCTTTATATTTCTTGATGGATACTTCCAACTCATCCAATATATGTTCAAGAAGAATGGCTTGAGCCTCATCTCCTTGATCCCTTATGGCTCTTATTAAAAAAGAAGTTGGCTTCCTAACCATAATAAAGTCAGCTCCTTCCTTCTCTATCATCTTATGGACAAGAGATCCCAACGATTCAAAAAAGCACTTGGTAAATGATTGTACAACTTGCTGATTGATGGCTATAGTTCCAGGAGTCGAAGCTACCCCTGTTGAGGATGGGGTAGTCGGTTGCTCAATCCTTTGCTGCTGAATGATAGGCTCTTTAAACAAAGGAGCCAGAGTGGAACTAGCTGCTCCTCCTGTTTGTTCTTCTGCAAAAAGTAAAATTATTATTTTACTAATTTGCTAATAAACAAAAAGATCAAATTAAAAAGCAGTCTTACCTTGATTGGATTTAACAACAACTGCATTTCCTGCTGGAATAGACCCCCGTTGAACGGAAGTAGCTTCAATTGCGACAGCTTGGCTGCTGCCCGCTTCAGAGCCGCAAGATAAGTGATGGCTACTACTAACAACTACCGTTGGAATAGGCACCATAGCCAGGTCCATCGGAGGTGTTGGTAGAGTATCAAGACCTGCAAGAACTACAAATGAAGATATTAGATATCAATCTATTTTAAAAGAAAGAAGATTGTTAAATCTCATTTTATACCTTGGGGTTCGGTGGCGGGATTCTCTTGCTGAACATCTTCACCAGCCACTTCTTCAGGAGATATTTCTATCTCGACGTCTTCATCAGGGTTAACAACCTTTTCTACGAACGCCTCTACTTCAATATCCTTTTAGGATCCGAAGCATCGTCGGCGGTATCAAGAGATATGTGTTCTTCGTTGTCCCCTTCAGGATTCTGTATATACTTATCAACATTTCCAGACGAAGAGCTTTCTTCATCCTTATCTTCTTCTTCTTCTTGGGCTGCATTTCCATTGTCAGTTGCGGTTAGATCCTCCTGCAGGCTATAACAATCTTCTAAAGCTTCGATCATTTCACGCTCTTCTTCTTTACGAAGAGTCTTTGGAGTAGGAGGAAGCTGAGTCGTCTCCGCGACAGGAGAAAGGGGTCGTGTAATATTTAGCTCCTCTTCAATGATGTTTTCTCTGAGTATTTCAACTTCAGTTCTGGGGTCAAGATCTCCCTTTTGTTCAGTCTCTTCAAGGATTTTACTCCCTGTTTCAGAAACAGGGGTGGGAGATGGCATTATAAATCCTGCTGCAGCATCTACTGAAGTCAGGAGTTGTTTGGAAGAAGAGGCTTCTAAAATTCTTCTGGTGACCAACTTCTTCTTCTTTCTGTGTAGAGGTCTGTCGGGACTCTCTACATTTATTGGTGCTGTTTGCTTCTGTACAGAAGTTGGTGTAGTAGCAACTTCCTGATTTGTCTCGGCTAGCTGCCGAGATTGGGATCTTGTAGTCACTTTATCAAAAGAATGCTCCAAGACCAATTTCTTCTTTGCTGCAGGAGCGGGAGGCTCCTCTCTTCTTCTTTTCTTGGCAGGAGACTTTCCCACTCTCAGAGAGATACGCATTGCTGCGTTTACTTCTTGTTGGAACATCATTTCTCTTGAAGTTTCTAGGGGTTCATCTGCCGGCTCGTTTGCCTCATCATTGGCAGGGATTGATAAAGCTATCCTCCCTTTCCTCAATCTTATCGCAGAAGCAAAACTATCGGCGAGATTAAAGTTCTCGGCAAAAGTATTTGCAGATGTGTAAAATACCGAGTATGTAAAGAGCATCCGAGGCCCTTGAGGAGTGCTCTTTGGTGGCATCGAGAAGGTAGCCTTTGTGTCACGGGCATTGTAGTAGGCCCAAGCTCGAGCCCCGTCAATCAAGAAACCCTTGCCCTGAAGGCAGGTGATTGTGTTCCCTACGTAGAACTGATCATACCCAAATTGTCTAACAAAACGGCTAGGGAGGTATGGTTCTAAAAAGCATTCTTCTTCAAAGCGGTATACTAAATGAGATGGTCGAATTGTCTTCAACCATTCAAAGGCCACACGGTTTAAGGGCTGCAGCTTTGAATCTACCATGTTGGGTGGCATCTGATCATGACCAGCCGGGAGAGGGGCGCAACAGAAGTTCCATCCTCTGTTCAAATTTAAAACAAATCTGCACTCACTCAGAGAGGTATACTTCCATTTACCCTGAGAATATCTGCGCAAGAAGCTGCCATCTACTGGTCCCATACCAGGGTCCATTAAAGTTGGATAGTGGAGGAGTAACCATCCAAAGAGATAAGTGTACGGCAGTTCAAGACGGGGGAATTCTTTCTCTCCCTTTGCCTTCAGCATCGAGTCAACATACAAGCGAAGACTCGCATTCAATCTGCAGGTCATTGCCGATAACAAGTCAACCTTATAACCGAAGACTAGCTTGACGGCAGCAAAAAGTACACCGCGATGAAAATGGTCCACTGCACTAGATCCCGGGACCACGAATCGTCTGAGCCAGTGTGTCAGAAATCCTGCTAACTGGGCTTCTTTCGATATGGGTCTGTAACCCATTCTCAGAAAACTCTCCAAAATGTCACCTTTCTTTAAAGGTGGACATTGATGATCATCCTTCATTTCCTTATCATAATGTTTACTTTCTTCCATCATCTTCATGACTTCTGTGCTATTTAAGGGTTTGAAAAAATTAGGGTAACACTTGTCGTTCTCCTTAGTTTTCTTTTTCTCTAAATGGTTGAGAAACAAGTATGGAAGCCACTTCGAGGAATAGCAAGTGTTGGCCGTAGCACTTTTATAGTACAAAGAGCAAATCTTGTAATGGCATAGCAGTTCCTCAAACACTGCTACTATTTCAGCATTTTCTTTTCTGAGTTTCTCTAACTCATCATTTGTGGGAACAAACTCCTCATACGGAGCATCCGCCATAGGCAAGTATGAGATGTACTTCATCTCGTGGAGTGCAAACCCCATCTCTCCACCCGGGGTCATGAAGGTTCCTGTTCTGTAATTGTATCGCTCAGCCAAGGCCAAAAACATATGAGGGTTAGGAGCAAACCCGTATACAGTGGCATGCACTGCTTGAAACAGGTTAATTTGTTGAAGTTTGTCTTGGAAGGTTGTTAGAACCCAATTTGCAATGCAATTCCATCGTTTGTAATCTGGATTCACTAATCCAGTCATTCTGATATCCTGTTCAGGGTATCTTCCTTCTTCCTTCGCAAATTCATTTGCGAATATAGGGGTTCTGACGGGCATCAGCATAGAGGAGTTTTCCGATAGAATGCAGCTGGGTCTCAAACCTCTCAACATAACACTGTATCTGTCAGAAGAGCTGTAAAACATATCTTTCCCGTTAACCTTCTTAACAAAGATCTTCCCTGCACGAGCATCCTGGAGAAGGGTGATGTTCCAATCCATTTTCCTTGGGTAGCTCGCATGAGCGTACCGTGACAAAGGAAGGCATCGAGCAATGTCAGGAATGAAGAATGATCTGTCTTCCCGGTGGACTATCATCTCCTCCATCCTTGGCCTAGGCTGGAAGACTTTTTCAAAGGCGTCACCAAACAAGAATAAGGGTTTCTTGTGGATAACAGCATCTGCTGATTCCAGAGGCTGTCCATTCATCAGACACATTAAAGTTTCGTTGTCCTGAGAAATCAATATTGCCTGACGAGAAGTCGGCAGATCGTACTGAGGATAATGGACGTGAGACAAATCTTCTTTATATTCAGATTCAGACAAAGTTCCCACAAAATGTTCATAGTTTGGATCTTCATTGGTTTCAACTGCATCAAAAACAGATGAAGATCAGTACAAGTCAAAAACTATATTTTTCAGACAAGCAAAACAGAAGAGTACATAATCCTCAGATTGCGCTAACATGGATTGCATAACATTAGTTTGTGCATCATAATAGGATGCGCAAACCAATCGATTGCGCTGACATTCAGCGCAAATAAATCGATTGCGCTGACTTTCTGTCAGCACAATTCGATAGATTGTGCAGGATTACAGTCTTCATAAAAATGAAGACTGAATGTTTATGCAACCAAAAAAACCCTAAAAAGGGGTGGCGCAATTTGAACTCATCTCTAAAAAGAAATGAGTTTTGAAGATCGAAGGAAGTCAAAAACACCCTAAAAAGGGGTTTTCGATCGGTTTTACTACCTATCAGAGCAGGGTGCGCAGACTCATGTCGAGATGCTCGCCGAGCAACTCTGTCAGAAGATTCGGCTGGAGCTTTTTCCTTCGCAGCGGCGGCGGCGGTAACATTAGATCGTCGGGGCGCCATGGAAGTCGTCGGAGAAAGAAGACAGAAAGGGTTCGAGGATTTTTCTCTCAAAAGCACGAAGGAGGCAAAGTAAAAAAATGAAATGAAGAAGTGGGCTATTTATGCTAGCCTTTGAAATACGAAACGGCTGCCTTGGATTGCGCCTAAAAATTTGGGGGCACTTCACTTTGCGCAGACAGCTCATCATCATGCGCAACTTGATTCAAAATTCAAAAATTCAAAGTATTTCGAAACTTTGAATCAAATCAACTTTCGAAAACTTTGAAGGGGTTTTGTTTGCAAAAACAAAAGTATAGAACTTTATTGATACAAACTGTAATAAAGATTACAAGAATTCTGGGAAAATTACAACTATAGGAGTCCAATCTTGATGACGATTGCTTTATCCCTTGGACGATGTGAACTGTGAAGACGAAGCCTTTGAAGTTGAAAACAACTCTGGAAACTGAAGGCAAAAGCCTCTGAAGTTGAAGACAAAAGTCTCGGAAGAATGCAGCAGCACTTTGGCAAGAACTCCTGAACTCTCTGATTTCTGATCTCTGATCTTGATCCCCCCTTAAAATGAAGACTTGAAACTCTATTTATAGAGTTCTGAAAATAACTAACTTTCAGTTATTTTTGGACTGCGCAGGATGATTTACGCAGCATTGGTTTGCGCAACATTGATTTGCGCAGACAGTTACTGGATCGTGGGCCAACTATCATGGACACATGGCATCATTTGATAGTAATGCGCATGATCGTGCATAAACAGTTGCCACGTAATGAGCAATCGATGGCATGAATGCCACGTGTAACTTAACAATTATATTGATGGAGTGCGCAGAGTTGAATTGCGCATACATGGTTTGCGCAGACTCAAACTGCACAGGATTGGTTTGTGCTGCCAGCTGTCAGCCGCCCTCGAGCACTGTGCGGCGCAGGAAACGAACAGATTCCTTGTTATTCGTGCTGTCAGTTGTCAGAAAAGATTTGATTTGATTTTGGTAATGATGACTTCTGCCATGTCAGTCTGCGCAGTTGGAAGTGTGCGCAAAGCAGTATGCGCAATCGGATTACTGCGCAATCTATTGTCTGCGCAATTCATCCAAATGATGGGTTTCTTGATTTCTTGACTTTGTTGATTGATGCAACTTGATTTTTTTAGGACCTACAGTGGTGATCAGGACATAGTCCCTGCAGCCATTCGACTGGCGAGGCAGAAACTATGTAGCCGTAGATAAAGTTGACTGTCCTCCGACCCTCATCCCTCGGCAATGATGATATGACAATATATCACTATATCTTATATAGTAGTAGATGATGTCTTAGTATTACATTATGTGAGTTCATCTTGATTCTGTTATATTCTTCAGATACTAGATACGATAAGAATATATATACTACACCATATGTACAGAACATAATGATCCACACTAATGTATGCTAGAATGAATTTTGGGTTGTGTTCTGAGCCATCTGTTCTCACACTTAAATAGATATAAATTAGTACTGTGAGAGCGCCGGAGAGAGTGAGAGCGCCGGAGGGGGGAGGAGAGAAAGTGAGAGAGTAAAATGGGAGGAAATGAATTGGTGGGAGAAAATAATTAGAATTTAGCGACGTTCATACTAACGTCGCTAAATTAGTCGCTATTAGCGACGTCATAGCGACGTTTCGCGACGACTAGCTCATGTAACTATGTAGCCGTAGATGAAGTTGACTGTCCTCCGACCCTCATCCCTCGACAATGATGATACGACAACCTATCACTATATCTTATATAGTAGTAGATGATATTTTAGTATTACATTATGTGAGTTCATCTTGATTCTGTTACAATCTTCAGATACTAGATACTAGATTCGATAAGAACGTATACTATACCATATGTACAGAATATAGATGATTCACACTAATGTATGCTAGAATGAATTTTGGGTTGTGTTCTGAGCCATCCGTTCTCACACTTAAAACACACATGAATTAGTACTGTATGTCAATCTTTGTTTTTGTATTTTCGGCGAACCCAGGGATTGGGTTCTGTATTTTGTATTTTAGATTCTGTATTTTGGCTCCAGCTCCAGCTCCATTTGCATAAATCTACGGTACAACATGGTGATCAGGACGTAGTCCCTGCAACCATTCGACTGGCGAGGCAGAAACTATGTAGCCGTAGATAAAGTTGACTGTCCTTCGACCCTCATCCCTCGGCAATGATGATACGACAATCTATCACTATATCTTATATAGTAGTAGATGATGTTTTAGTATTACATTATGTGAGTTCATCTTGATTCTGTTATATCCTTCAGATACTAGATTCGATAAAAATATATACTACACCATATGTACATAACATAGATGATCCACACTAATGTATGCTAGAATGAATTTTGGGTTGTGTTCTGAGCCATCCGTTCTCACACTTGGAGAAAAATCAAATTTTTTTGTATTTTATCTGACGCACAAATGCCGCTCGAGTAAGCCAAAGGCATGCAGCCACTTTCCTCCCTCTATTCCCCCTCTCCATCTCTCATGCTATCAACGTCACAACTTTTCCAGTGCTGCTCCCTCTAATGATGATGAACGCAAAAATCAAAGACCCCCCTCTCCTTTTTCACTCTTCACAGTTCTCACAACAGGAAGGATCAGTGCTTTCTAGTTCTCTTCCATCCATCCATTCCTCCGTTCTGATCAAGCCTCTCCTTCTTCTCTCCTCCACCATGGCTCTGGACCCATCTGCTCCTCCCTACTTTCCTTCTTCTTATTTGACTCTCTCAGCCACATATGATATCCAGCTCAAGTGTAGAGTCGGGAGAGAAGAAGTAGGCAGGAAGAGGAGGGGGAAGCAGCACAGCCGACGGCATGACCTGGAGTGTAGACTATGTCAATCTTTGTTTTTGTATTTTCGGTGAACCCAGGGACTGGATTATGTATTTTGTATTTTGACTTTGTATGTATTTGGGGATATTCAGTTTTTTTGTTGAGGATACTGAGTCTGTACGTATTTGCGGATATTGATTTGGTTTGTTGAGGATATTATATATTGACATTGTTCGTTGCGGATAGTATTTTTTCTTTATATTTTTTTGTATATTCTGGAATGTATTGTGCGTGCCGGTGTTGAGTGTTCCACCGAGGGGGTCGGCGAACCCAGGGATTGGATTCTGTATTTTGTATTTTGTATTCTGTATTTTGGCTCAGGCTCCAGCTCCATTTGCATTCTGGAACCTATTTTTTTCATATTTTTTTAACTTAGCGACGTTTTTAGCGACGTTAACAATCGTCGCTAAATAGTAGCGACGTTAATAAATGTTGTTAAAAGCATCGCTAAATGCTGACGTGGCAACACGTGGCACCAAATCTTATGTCAGCACGTCGTCGCCAAAACGTCGTAATAGTGTCGCTAAACGGCGACCACACGATAACGTCGCCTTTTACGTCGCTAATTAGCGTCAACGTTAAAGCGTCGCAAATAACGTCGCTAATTAGCGACATTAATAACGTCGCAAATTAGCGACATTAATAACGTCGCAAAATAACGTCGCCCTAGCGACGTTTGGCGACGTTTTCTCGTTTAGCGGCACGTTTTTTTCCGTCGTTTCCAAAACGTCGCTAAATTTATTTAGCGACGTTTTCACCGAGTTTAGCGACGTTTTGGAACGTCACTAATATGACAAATTTTGTAGTGAAAGAAATATGGTTTTTGTTATGTTTTCAAAAGAAATCAGAACACTTGAATTGTCTATGGCATGAAATGAGCGTAGTTAAAATTAGAAAGATCACTATTAAAAGCTATGTTTCTCACTAAAATTACTTAGTGACTGGTTCAGTGGGTGTTGCTTTTCTTCATCCACTAGTGCATTTTTTAATGTGTTGAACCCCTACCAGATTGTCCACAGGTATTGTATGTCCTGCTGGATGGTTAGACGATGACATATCATCATCTTGGCGAGCCGGAGATCAGAAGACGCATGGTCGATTTGTATAAGGAGAAGTATTGTATGGAATAAAGTCATTCTAATTCAGTTCAGTTTTCAAAGTTGTAAGCCAAGTTGGCATGTAAGAGAATTTGTTCCTATCCTATGATGTTTATTTGGCTTTATGCATTATAGTTTCGTTGCTCATAACTATGACCAATCTATTGTGTTATTGTGCAAGTCCGTGCCTTGTACAAAGACAACTTAGGCTTGTACGATATCACGCCCAATAACAACCTCCACGTCCTCCGGGATTAGGACGCGACCATATTGCCTTTTGTAATAGTTACGTAAATGATATTTTGAATATTCCATCTCGTGACAATTGCGACAATTGGGTTGACGCACATTAATCAAAATTGATCTTAATATTCATGTCAGTAACGAATAATTGATTATCATATGTATGTGTCGCGTTACAACTTAGAAATTATTAATATTATCGTCAGTTTATTACCATAATTTAAATTTCCATAAATTAAGGGCATGTTATAACTTAAGTGACATGGTATATTGATAGGTGGCATAATGCGATGCAAGACAGACCTCTAAAAATGTTATACATTAATTAAAAATCCCCAAACAAGTATAAGAACTATGTGACTAAATTTTCCTTATACAACAACATCGTCTTTTTCTTCTATATAATATATATTTGAAGTGAGTCATTATCTTTTCTTAATTTTTTGATAGTTCTCTTTGTTTTGGTAAGTAAAAACATGATCAGCCCAGGGGTAAGTCGGATAAGATGCCAGGCTTGGCAATCCCCCTCCATAGTTTTGCTTAGGGCACCCCTAGCCCCATACTCTTTTTATGTAGTTGGACATTAAGGCAAAAATCTCAAAGGTTGTTGATGAATCAGCCTATCTCCATGAAAGAAAAATACTATCTATGAATCACTCCATTTCAATAAGGATCAAGGGGCAATAAAAAATAGCTCCGATTAGTATAACTTAATCCTTCGGATCAGCATGAGTATCTTAGACAAAATGATGGAGGGAAAGAGGATGATGAGTAAAATGGTGAATGATTGAGCACATAGGATAAGTTTATAGGAGGGGAAGTTGATGATGAGTTTAGAGTAAGGAGAATTAGTGGACAAAAAAAATGGAGAAATAGATATAAGATGAAAGAATTATGAGGAAGAAGATTGAGAGGGCAAAGAAGACTTTTCAGTCTACTTTATCTTTAAGGTTACATTGAGTTTTAACTAATGGAGATGACTTAATTGTAAATACCCTAAACTATTTTAGTTTTTCAACTTGAAACCATAAACTTTGATATGCATTAATTTGATACCATCAACTATTGAATTATTTTAATTTAATACTCAAAACAAAAAAGGACGAAACTGCCCCTTCCCGACCCAATCCTCCAAACCCCACACCCCCACTTTGACTGCCCACCCCAGCCCCCCAGCTGCCATCCCCGCCCCCAGCTGCGCCACCACCACCCCCATTGTTTGCCGTCGTGGGTGGGGTGGGGTGGGGTGGGTGGGTGGGGATGGGGGTCAGGGTGGGGAGTGGGGAGGGTGTAGGTGCACCAGGGTCGGGTGGCGGTAGGGGTTGCGGTGGGGGCGCGCAGAGGCTGGTGAGGCAACATGTGGTGTTAGGGGAGAGAGAGTCAGGGGTATTTTTGTTTGTTTTTTAGAGTATTAAGTTGTAACTAAAAAAAAGTTTAAGGTATCAAGTTGAAAAACTGAAATACTCGAGGGAATCAAGTTGCAATCAAGCAAATGGAGATAGAGGGGACACGTAACTTAAAGTTTGTAATTTGAGAAGTTTTTAAGCAAGTAACAAAATGACAGACGTATTTATAAATACAATTGATTTAAAGGACGTGGATGCAAATTGCAAAAACCCTTTCCATTTACAGAGGACAGGAGTCAGGAAAGAGAGGGAGTGTAAGAAAATGGAAAGTTCAAAGCTGGTCAAAGTGTCAAAGCAGCTGCCTCCCGGCCATGATCCAGAACCGAGGAGAGTAACAAGTTTGACTGACATGTCTCCAACTCCCAGTCCTGTGCCAGAAATAAAGCAACAAGTTCCAGGTCTCGCGCCTCTCTAACCTGCATGCATCGTTCCCCACGATTTGATTATTTAAAAGCTCTTACGAAAAGATTCCAAAACTTTGTTTACATCATAATGTTGGAAGAAAGTTATTTGCATGTGTAACCTCAATACTTCCCAACGTTGTATTTCCTACCCTATTTTCTATTTGCACTTCTTTGGTGCTATTACATTCAAGATGGTATTTTCATCCGGATATTGAACAACCAACCATATCAACACTAGAATTTGGGTAGATATTTGAAAACGTAGGAAACTCAATAATAATGATATTGACTTAGATGGAATATGCATGTAATAAAATGTTGATCATATATTGAACCACATATTTTTAATGAGATAAACTTTACTAATATATATAACAGTGGTAGTAACTTTTAAGAAAGATTTGAAAACCTAAAAATATTCATGAATTGAATAACTCGTACAACTTAAAAAGTATTCTTTTTGTGATTTGTCGAATACGAACATCTGTGGTAGAAGTTACATCTCATCTACTAAAACTGCATAACGGATGTATTTGTTTAGGTTGTCCCAACGTTATACCGTCCATTATACTGATACGACATATAATATTTATACATATGTTAGCCTCTTGAAGGACATAAAAGACATAAAATGCCTCCAAGAGATCTTGGTCAATATTTCAAATTTCTAAAATTGACATCATCATCATTATTATTTTCATTATTTTCATTATTTGCATTACTCTTAAGAGAGATTAGTACTTATCGAGGTAGTTTTTCACATATCTTTAGTGTCAAGTTAGTCCCGTATCCCTATCTTGACATTCATGAAGAAAAAGAGTTGAGAGCCCTAGACATATGAGGTGCCTGCTTAGATCACATATGGATTAACCTTAAATGTACATTAGTTAGGACTGATGCTCAATAAGGAATTATATATGCCTAAAGCTACTATATACGATAAAGCCATAATGTCAAAACTGTTGCATATTTTTTGTAAGGATGAGTTTGTAACGAAGATCTTGAGAATTGAAATGAAGGTTGTAATTGAAGTATAAAATGTGGAAGAACTAGTTTAAAAGAAGTATATATAAAGAAGTTTGAAAAGGATTTAGAATGAACCTTCTAAATCGTATGTATATCCTGATATAATTAAAAATTTAAAAAAATTCTAACTGATAACTGAACTACTTGATATATATTATATAACTACCTGTGCGTATGTATGTCTATAAAAAAAAAAATCTAATTAATATATAAATATATCTATAGTAAATTCTATTTAAACTATTTTTTAGCAATATCAGAAAACTTGTTTTTTTAGGTGGAACGCACGTTTAATTGACTAGATATATAGTGTTATACAACGGTTACATTTGTAATAAAAGATTTTAGATCAAATGCAATTAATACATTTTTGTTTGGCGCAAAATTTTACTTTCCCATGGATGAGAGAAGAGAAGGGCTCATGTACAAAATGCACAAGCATAGAGAATCTCAAATAAAAACCATATTCAACGAGGGATCAGTGACCGCTTCTCTTATACTATTCTTGTTCAAACACACATGAAACAGCTCATAAAATATGTATATATATACACATGCACCGTGTGCATCATCATCCGCACATGCTCTGTCTCTCTCTTTCATCCTTTCATCAAATTCATATTAATAAGACTGATACTAATTATTAACGTAGTTGAAGAAGAACTAATCAATGGGGTTCAAGTCCCTTGCCCTCCAAGTGCTCCCATGGTGCTTCCACATGGTCCAGCAGCAGCAGCAGCAGCAGCAGCAGCACGGGGACGACGTCGACGACGACGGAGGGACCAGCACCACCAGCACGACGACTACTACGACGACGACGTCGTCGACACTGACAGTGGTCCGCGTGGTGGGGTCCGACGGGCGCGTGCAGGTGTACAGGCGCCCTGTGTCGGCGTCGGAGCTGATGAGGGAGTTCCCGCGGCACCTCGTGTGCCACTCGGAGTCGTTCTTCATCGGCCAGAAGGTGCCCCCCCTCTCGGCCGAGGAGCAGCTGCAGCCGGGGCGGAGCTACTTCCTCCTCCCGGCCGCCTTCTTCCACTCCGTCCTCACCTTCGTCACGGTCGCGTCGTCTCTGCTGCTGCTGATGAAGCTGAAGCCCAGCAGCGGCACGGGCGGTAGGCCTTTCGATATACACAAGACGGAGAAGGGGATGCTGCAGATTAGGATATCGGAGGAGGTCCTTATGAAGATGAGCAACGAAGCCGACAAGGAGGAGGAAGTGGTCAGTTGTTCTTCTCCTCCGTCGTCGTTGTCGAGAGTGTGCAGTACGAAGGAGCTGGAGAAAGAGTACAAGCAGCTGGTGGTGGGGAGGAAGCTGCAGGAGTGGAGGAAGCCGAGGTTGGAGACGATAATGGAGCATGCTGCTTCTTCTTCTTCTTCAGCAGCAGAGATTCCCCTTGTTCTCACGAAGAAGAAGAGGAGGAGCATTGGGTTTGCTCTGATTGCTCATTTGCCATTGTTGTTTAGGAGGAGGAAGAAGAGGGAATTAATCTTACCACACTCTTTAACAGTTTAACCCTTGCTTAGCTAATTAATTAGCTCTTTTGCTTCCTTCTTCCTTTTTGTAATTCATGTAAATTAAGGAATATTAGGAAATGAAATTATCACAGTTGAGTTATTAATTTGTTGCTTCTTTGGACATAGCTGAGCTGTTTTAATTATTTTTAGTACATTCACATTGTTTAGCATTCCTCGCTGTATAGTTCCATATCGGTTGTACTTAATTATATATATATATATATATATATATATATATATATATATATATATATATATATATATATATATATATATATAATGTACACCCCTGGCCTAGTGCCTAATAGATTCTTACTAGTTTGTCCCCGAAATAGATACAAAGAACAACACTTTTGTGTTCAGAAGTTTTCATACAGGAGGAAAATATTTGTAAAAATTATGTGAAGAGTTTGTTGGAGCTTTTCCCTTGACATTTAGAGAGAGCTTGCTCTCAATACATGTCTAGTATTATTTAGTCCCACATTAAAAAAATACCATGAAGTGTATCTCAATATATACTTGGTGTGTTGTTGAGATATGCACATATGATGGTAACCCTAAAGAGGGAACCAAGTGGGTAATTTTACTAGGAGGTAAGGATAAGACTCCATGTTAAAGCTTAATGCTTTTTGCTCTTGGAATTAATTCCACTAGAGCTAAGCCCCGTAGGGACTTAGCGACTCGGACACGGACTCATGAGGCGTAAATCATGTCTATGCACGATTTGAGCGGTTAAATCATGTCTGTGCACGATTTGAGCGGTTACAGAACGTTCGGAGTGATTTTTTTTCCACGTTCCGAATATTTTGCTAACTGGACGGTTACAGTGCGGGCCTATATAAGCTTCTCTCCTCTCTCTCTCAGTAACTAAGTGCTATTTCAGAACAATTTATTATGAATTTCAGAGAGTTCAAGAGTGGAGAGAATCAGTGCACCAGCGCCATTTAGCACCAGAGTCTGCGCCATCCGATGAGTTAGAAGAGCGAAGTGTTCCTAAGTTCTCCGTCGAACTTGCTGGTTCCTGGAAGCTGTTCGTGTGGGATGAATCAAGCTTTGAGCGCCGATGATCATTCACCCCAGCAGGTCATTCCATCCATTTCTGTTCATCCACTTTTATATCATTCTAAACGAAAACGTTTCTGATCTAATCAGAAAACTTTAGTAGACATTCATCGCTGCCACTACGAAATTTTCTGTGCCCTCTTCGAAGTGACACATTAGATTTCATTTCTCAGAATCTTCCGGGATCTCTATCGTGCACCTTCTTCGAAGTGTTGCATAATTTTAGTTTTCCATCAAAAAATTACGCCCCGGGACTAACAATCTCAAGGAGTTCCTAAAGCTGCAACAGAAGTTGGAAGATTAGGCAATGTCCCTCACCGACAAATTTGTTGTTGGAGGGATCATCTCCAAGCTCCCCGCTGGTTGGAGCAAGTTCTATGCAAACATGCATAGAAAAAAATTGGAGATCAGTCTCGAAGATATCCTACAAGAAATCTATGTTGAGGACCAAAAAATGGCTCAATTGAAGGTGGATGTTCTGTCCAAACAGATGACTAACGCCAATTTAGTTCACACCAAGGAATCCAAAAGAAAGCAGGCGACTTCCCACAGTAAGAAGGACCCAAATAATCTGAAAGTGAAGGGGACTTCCTTCAAGCAACATAAGCCAAAATTTCATTTGGCTTGGTTCAAATGAAGAAGGGCCACTTCAAGAGTGAATGCAAATCTAAGCCCAAGCAATCAGAGCAAGGTGAGCCTATTAAGGTATCAATGATCACTGACGTTGTTGCAATGATTGTGCAGGTCACTACAGTGGGGGCTGACTCTGACTGGTGGGTAGCCACTGGTGCCACCTACCATGTCTGCTCAAGCAAGGAATGGTTTACCACCTACACACCAACTTCTGAAGTTGTTATCGTGGCGAATCAGGCACAAGCTGAAGTGCAAAGGATCAGGACGGTGGTGTTGCAGTTGACTTTAGGGTAGTCTCTAATGCTTCAAGGTGTAAAGCATGTACCTGCTATCGCAAAGAACCTGATCCTTGGGGGCCTACTCTGCAATGCAGGCCTAAGGATAGGCATCAATGCTGGCCAGATGGTGATGTCCATAAAGGGAACATACTTCGGGAAAGTATTTTATATCGAAGGAATATTTAAGATTCAACTTGTAATTCAGTCTAAAGTTATTAATGCATGCAATCGTTCATTCTGCTTATACTCTTGAGTTATGGCATAATAGATTAGGACATGTTCATTGTAAAAGAATAAACAAAATGTCTAGTTTAGGACTTATCTCCAAATGTGGGAGTAAGGTAGAGAAGTGTGAAGTATGTGCTCAGACGAAAATTACTAGGAAACCCTTTCTTCGGGTTAATCGAAGCACAAATCTTCTGGAGTTGGTACACTCCGATATTTGTGACTTCAAACAATTTTCTACAAAGACCGGAATGAAGTATTTCATAAGCTTCATCGATGACTTCTCAAAGTACGCGTTCGTCTGCCTGCTGAAGGCTAACGATGAAGCATTCGAGAAGTTCAAAGAGGTCAGAGCCGAGGCTGAACGGCAAACAGAACAACAACTCAAGAGAATAAGAAGTGATCGAGGTAGAGAATATCGGTCTCATGAATTCACATCGTTCTGCAAAGAACATGGAATTATCAATGAGACTACTGCTCTGTACTCTCCTCAATCTAATAGAGTAGCAGAAATAAAGAACAGAACGTTGACAGAAATGATATACTCAATACTGTTGACTGCGGGTCTTCCAAAATGCTACTGGAGAGAAGCTGCATTAACGGCTACTTTTATTCTGAATAGAGTGCAGCATGCAACTTCAGATGTCACTCCTCATAAACTTTGGTTCAAGGTCAGACCAAACTTGAATGTTATTCGAGTGTGGGGGGTGTCTGGCATATGTGAAGCTTCCAGATCTGAAGATTCAGAAGCTCAGGACAAGGACTACGAAAATGATCTTCTTGGGTTATGTCGAGAAGAGTGATGCTCAAAGATTTTTTGATATTGAATCAAATCATATCATTGAATCTCGCAATATAAAATATTTTAAAGATAACTTTACAAGACACAAGAACATTGTTCTTGCGGATATTCCAGAGAACAATGAGGGTGCGCAGGAAACTGAAGTTTCCAATGAGAACGTAGTCCAAGAAGAAGTTGTTGTCAAAACAACTGCTGAACCAGAGCTCGCTGAGCCATTAACAAAGCGAGTGAGGAGGCCGAAGTACTTCGAAAATGACTTTGCTACCTTTCATGTGGAGACAGATCCGCTTACCTATGATGAGGCGATGAAGACTAGAGATACTATTTTTTGGAAGGAGGCGATAGACAATGAAATTGATTTAAACACCTCTAATAGAACTTGGGTGTTGGTTGATCTCCCTGAAGGAGCAAAACCCATTATATGCAAATGGATCTTCGAGAAGAAGATGAAAGCAGATGGAACTATTGACAAGTTCAAGGCTAGGCTAGTAGCCAAGAGATTTTCTCAGAAGTAGGAGATCGACTACTTTGACAAGTATGCTCTAGTAGTCCGGATGACCACCATCAAAATATTGATTTCTCTCGCAGCAATACATCAAATTAATATAAAATGGCTTTCCTGAATGGCGAGCTGATCGACGATATTTACATACAATAACCAGAGGGATTTGTCGTCAAGGGTCTTGAAGATAAAGTCTGCAAGTTGCTAAAATCCTTGTACGGTCTTAATCAGGCTTCCAAGATGTGGTATGAAAAGTTTGACAAGGTTATAAAGTCAAATGACTACAGGGTCAGCGAGATGGACAAGTGTGTTTATACAAAGTTTGCTGATGGAAGAGGTGTAATTGTTTGTCTGTACGTGGACGACATGCTGATTCTAGGTACGGATATGGGATGTGTCACGGAGGCAAATAAGTTCATCTCGACTAAGTTCAGTATGAAGGACTTGGGGGAAGCTAATGTGATCTTAGGGATCAAGATCATCCGGACAGACACTGGAGTGGCATTGTCACCATCTCATTATATTAAGAAGATGATCACACGCTATGGGTATCAGGATCTTCCATTGATCGATACGTCTTGCAGGTGTAATATGAAACTGAAGCCTAATTCGAGGAAAAGCGTTAGGCAGCTAGAGTATGCAAGTGTCATCGGGAGTTTGATGTATGCTACTACTGCCACAAGGCCTGACATAGCTTTCGTCGTGAGAATGCTGAGTTATTTCACGAACAATCCTGGCATTGAGCATTAGAAAGCTGTGAAATGGGTAATGAGATATCTCAAGAAGACTCAGACATATGCATTGTACTACAGCGAAGATCCATCGGTAGTAGAAGGCTTCAGCGATGCCAGCTGGTGCTCAGAGTTGGAGAGCGAGAGGTCCACAGGTGTGTAACGCCCCAGTCCCAAAATACGTAGGTCTAGGAGACATATACATGCCAGCTACGTATAGAGAGGACTCCAGCCCGGTTCGAATACGTATAAGCTGTCTGGTTGTTCTAGAATCAACTACATCTCAATCTACTAAATATCGATAACAATAACGAATCAAGTACAATAAGGCTGATCAGACCGTATCACACTGATTCTATATTAGATAAATATATTAGAGTGGATCCCTAATAATACATTCATCATGAACAAGTTAGAAGAAATAAAGCTTGCAAAAGACTAGGCTATAAGCGAGAATCAAATATATGACAAAATCTAAATATGAAAGAGAAAGATAAAAATATCAACTAAATATACCTGCAGACTTGGTGTAGCAACCATCCTCTATCGACATATCATACCTTCATCTAATACCTGGAGAGATCACCAGGTCCTCAGGGGACTAGCAAGACACATAATATACATGCCGACTGCACAGTAAATAACATGCAAGGGAAATAGAAAAAACAACTTCTAGATCAAGAATGAAGAATATATGGAGGACTCTATAAATTATGACATGTCATATAAAAATAATACTAAGTATGACTACAAATGAATCGAATGACCGTAGCCCTGCCGTGGTACTCCCGATCCTATAGCTAGTAGCCCTGCCGTGGTACTCCCTAACTATAGTGAGTCTCTATCGTAGCCCTGCCGTGTGTCTCCCGAGTCGAGAGTTGTCAAGTAGTCAATCCTAGTACGCTAGAGGTCAAGTCAAGGTAACATGAAATACGAGATCAAGTCAAGACCTTCAAGTAAATAACGTTATCGAAGTCATGTGTGAAAATATAACTAATGATGACACTAAGTGATAACAGATAAGAGATTTAGAAATAAATCATGGCAAGATAGCAAATATGGAAAAGTAAACATGAACAAGAAAGAATAAAAAGAGCATGTATGTAAATAACTGTACAAAGTTTGGCAAGGTGTATTTGCCTGTTGGTAGCACGTAGAACGAATACTATCCAGTAAATCAACGAGCCACAAAAGTCAAATTCTCACAACAGTCTCCGAGGACTGAAACAGATATTACAAACATGTTCAGAATAGTCAAATTAGCTAGGATAGCCTACCCATAAGTCCAATTCTGGATACAGCGACAAAATGGTAATTTCAGGTCAAAACGGTATCCGCCGTTGGATCCGCTTTGCACCGAAAAACGTGCCAAAGCCTATGGTCTCTAAAGTCATCAAACTACATGTCTACGGGTCTAATTTGACGATATGAACCCAACCGTATGTCCAAAGTTTGATTTCGGTGGGCCGTGCACAAATTTGCCTGTTGGATAGGATTACGGGCCCGCCAAAATAGCGTTCCGGCCAACCTTTTCAGAATCGGACCAAAGTTGGCTCACATGACCAAAAAATCGATACGAGTCCAGTGGCATAAGTTTTGTCACGACATGACGAACGTGCACAAAGTAATTGGGTAGTTTGCAAAGAGAGCGATAAAGTGATTTTTGACGGATACGCATCAAATTCGTCGCTCACACGCAACCAATTCGAGTTCCGTCAAAGCCTATACGTTCGCAACATCCGTACACGTCTTTTGATGCCACGGGTTATGACAAAGTCGCCCGATTTGTCGGGACGGACCCCGTATCGTGGAAAATTATAAGAATTTGAAAATATATTTTTATTATTTTTCGTGATTTTAAAATTTGATTTCTCGACGCACGGTCGATGAAATTTAATTCTACAAAAAAGGTTTCAAAGGGGTTTAGGTATGCTACAACTGTTTTCAATTACTTTTGGAAAATTTATAATGATCCGATCGAAATCAAACTTCCAAAACAGTATCAAACTTTTACAAACAGTGTGTGTTTACCCTGTTTTTCGTCGATATTTTATCTCAATTTTCCAAAGTTTTAGGGCATCTAAATTTTAAATGGTTTACAGGTCTTGTAGCCGTATATGTTGGGTTTACAATAAACTAATTGGTTTAGGTTTTGATCACACGTTGAAAAAGAAAAGGGATGATGAATATGGGTACCTAATAGTCGGTTCTACCGAACTTGCTGTCGAGACAGCAGTGGCTACGTCTTCTCCGGGGGAACTCCGGCGGCCGGAGCTGCCTGGACAGGTTCGCCCAGGGAAGAGGCTCGTCCTGGGTCATAGTTTCGACCTCGAGTGCAAGTGTTTGCTAGGGTTTTGAATAATCCCCACAGATGGGTTTACATATATGCGGACGTTTAAACCTACTTTCCGATCCAATATAAATTCGATTTCTAGATAGATTGATTCGATTTAAATTCGAATCCTATGATTATATTGAGGGGGTTTAGTTAAGATTTCATATAAGGAATCCGATTGGATTTTGGTTTGAATCCTCTCCCTAAATCCTTTACTGTATCCGCCTGAGAGGGGAGGGGGGGGGGGTCGAGCATGAGCAAGTACTCTTCCCGTAGGAACAATACTGCTCTACTTTTGTTTTATTTTTTGTTTTGTTTTTTCTTCTTCTTTATTACTATATATAACTCTATAGATATATGCATCTATTTGTCACGACCCGCACCTGGTGTAAGGGCACGAGAAGTGGTTACGTCCAGCCTACGCCGCAGTGTCGGCGGTAGAACGCTGTCCTAAGTCACCATATTTATCACAATCTAGAAAATGCTCCGAAAGGAGAACAATATAATAAGTAAACTCAATCACGACTAAGATGGAAAAGAAGATAAGATAATCTCAACAGAAAGAGTCACAATATAAGTAAGTCTCGGTGTAAAGCACACCATAAATAATATCTCAATACAATCACAATGTCTCATAACTAGGTAATGATATAAGTCTAATCTAAACTCATGGTAAGTCCTCAGCGACTACTGGAATCTGCTGAGGGTCCAGGTCACCTGTGTCAACTAGGCCTGCTCCATAGTAAGTGTCGCAGTAATCCTCATCATCTGTAATATTTCAATAGGTCCAGTCAGGACAGGAACGAATACATCTCTTTCACACAGATCATAACATGAAAGAAAATATGAAACAAGCTATAGAATAATATACATGAAAAGCTAATAAAGAAATAAGACGGTAAAAGAGAACATGATATATGGAAATAGATATACATGATATAATAAGAGAACTGAACTAACTACATGGTGTAGAGCACAATCTGGTTAAGGTTATACATGACTTAAATCTAGTTTGGAGTTGTACATGAAAAGGGTGTAGATCACATAACCAAATAAATACTCCCCTTGCCCCAATCAGTATACAAGGATCTGTCCAGGTTATGTTATTGCACATGAAAGTAGTGTCACGTGGATAGCTAGTCCACATGAATATTGGATTATACATGAAGGCTCACATGATCATGAGTGTACATGAATGTCACATGAGTATACATGAATAAATATGAATACAATCAGTAGACGATGCACATGATAAAGTACATGAGCACAATATACCCGATGTATCCGAGGGGATAACATCGCATGAAGAGATCCATATAGTACTAATCCGTGATAATATCATGACAGCAACAAGTAAACTAGTCTATAACAAGTAAATATGTCCAAGCAAGAATGAAACGGTCAGAAAATGTACTCGCCTGGCAATCCAAGCTGCTGCTGAGGAAGTGTGACTGAACTGGAGTAATATAATCCTATTTAAAACATCCACAAGTCACAACAATGTCTAAAATATCATAAGAAATGCCTACAATGCAATTCTACATGATTCTAGGTCCTTCTAGGTCAAAGTCAACCCTTGGTCAACTCTGGTCAAACCTGGTCAACTGAAGGTTAACTAGTCCGTTTACTAATTTTTAGGTCAAACACAAGTTTTCAAGTCATTCTAAGTTCGTTTGAGTCGATTTGGATCAAGTTTGACCCACAAAGTTGACTTTTATCAACTTGGTCAACTTGTCGGTCGTCTCGGTCATTCTAGGCTCCTTGGGTCAATCCTAATCTGACTTAATACTCCCTAGGTCACAATCACAAGCAAAAATAATAATAATAATATATATATATATATATATATATATATATATATATATACATATATATATATATATATATATATATATATATATATATATATATATATATATATATATATCACACATATACTTAACTTGTGAAGAGAGATTGTGTGCATGTGTGAAGGAAGAGATGCTGCTAGGGAGGTACAATTCTGAGATTAAATAGTTATATATACCACTATATTAATATCTCATATATATATACACATATATACACAATCTATTTAAAGGAGACTTTATATATATATCTATACACTACCTAATATATACACATATATGTAAAGGAGAGAAAAATGTTGGGTTTACGAAGGAAAAAATGAACTCAGACCTGGGATTGATCTAGCTCGACAAACTCATCAAAATATATATACATATACCTATATTTAAAACATATCTATATACATACATACATACATACATACAAAAAAAAAAAAAATATATATATATATTTAAAATAAAATATATATATATATATATATATATATATATATATATATATATATATATATATATATATATATATATATAAAAAAAATATATATATATATATATATATATATATATATATATATATATATATATATATATATATATATATATATATAAATATATATATATATAAAAAAATAAATAAAAATAAATATATATATATATATATATATATATATATATATATATATATATATATATATATATATATATATATATATATATATATAAAAAAAATATATATATATATATATATATATATATATATATATATATATACATATATATATATATATATATATATATATTTTATATATATATATATATACATATATATATATATATATATATATATATATATATATATATATGTATATATATATACATAGGAAATTGGGATATAAATACATATGTGATGGAAATAATTGAAAATAAAATTAGGGACTAAAACCCTCAAGTCCAGAATCTTAATACCTTCATATAAACTCAGGAATTATGAGTTAAATCTCAGCAATTTGAAATATCACAAAACAATCCAATAATATGTATATAACGAAACTCGAAAACCAACTTAATGCCCAAAATGCAATATACACAATTATAATCCGCAAAACTTGGCAAATACGAAGGTATCCATGTGTGTGACGTGTTCGGGAACCCACGCGGTCGAACCCGTGCCCGTATCGTGTCCACAGAGTATGTATCAAAAAACCCGATATGCATGTCAAATGAATCGGTGCAAGTTCGATTTCTCGCTCGATTTCGAACTGATTCTCGTGAAACTTTGCGTACACCTAGGCTAACACGTCTCCGACCTACTGGCCGAGATAGCGTACGGCCAAGTGTCGTGTCCGATGCACACAAAGCCCGTGTCCATGCGCGGCCTGTGCTCGTGTGCATAGAACAGTGCACAGCGTCGTGCACGCGGGATGGCGAGTCTAGGGACTCGTGTGACCCACCATACATGTCGTGATCATGTCCTAGGATAGGCTAGGTATAGGGATACACGTAGGACACCCTGAATCGTGTTCACGTGTCCACACGTGTTGGCACGAAGGCCGTGTTAGCGGCGGCTGTGCGCGCGCACGTGCGCGTATGGACCCGTGTGGTCACGATTACTCCCTCGACACGACACAAAGTCGGGCGAGGCTTGGGGACTGACATGTCAGTCGTTGCCCCCACCTCTATGCCAAGTGGCATGTGACCATGTGGCCTGTGTCGCACGAAAACAGTGTGCCACAGCAGGACGCGCGCGGCCTGCACGTGCAGTGTGTTCGTGTCCTATTTGGACACGGACACGAGCCCGATTCGTGTCAAAAACTACGGGGTCGGGATCCTTATGTCTAGGGCTATCCAAATATATAAATAGATTCAAAAAATAACAAGTTTTGATCTATTGGGTAATTACGTCGAACACCTATGATGCAACTCCGATACGTGTCCGATACGCACATCGAATAGACACGAAAACGAACAAAACTAAACCTACAAATCGAGGGTCCCTAGATGCATGCTAACATGAGGAAAAATCAAAAGAAATATTGCTAGAACGTGGTTTACCTATTGAGAGTCGGATTCTCAATCAAAAGTGACTCTTCGAGCACTCCGACGACCGATTTCTCCCGAGCAAACGCCTCCAACTCCTAGCTAGCAGTGCTCCAGCAAGTTCTCCTTCTCCCCACGGTTGCAACGCAATTCGTTTGGCATGAATTTGATGCCGGATGAGAAAGTTAGGGTTTTGAAGGGGAATGAAAACTAGGGTTTTTCTTTTGATCTAATGGAGGCTATAGAATTCTTCACACATGAAGAGGGGCTGCTGCTATGCTTGGTCGGCCATGCTAGGGGGGAGTATTAGGTTTATGTTAAGTCATGGGCCAAGCATCCCTAGGTTGCTACAAAGCCCAATGACAAAAAGCTAACAATGCTTATAAAAAATAGCTTAAAAATCACTAAACAATTCTAGAAAAATAGGTAAAAATTATAAATTAATTCTAACAAGTCAATAATGAACCTAATCACATTACTAGGCTTCTAACATGGTTGACTAAGGTTATACCATCTAGGTCCTATCAATGCACCAATCAAAACACACAACAATCAATTTAATTTGTAATTAAATAAATACAAAAAAATGCACAAAGACTAAAATACCCTTAATTAGAAAAAGTGAGTGTGACACTATTTATGAATAAATATGCAATAAACCTATAAATAATCTTTACAATATTTTTGTCTAGTATAGGGGATTACAAAATAAAATATATGCATACCATTAAAATATTTATTTCCTAAAGAATACATAATCGCCAATGATATTTTCATAATTATAATAACAATAATAATAACCATAATAATGATAACAATTAAGGTAAACCAATAATAGTATACCTACAAATATAGGGATAGTCTAAAAATCCCAAAATACTCAAGGACATCTAAGAAAATATTTATCATATAAATATTACTCGAATATCAAATAATATTGATATCTATAAATTATATATAACACTTACTTAGGAAAAATATGTTTAGTAGATTATTAAAATAAAACTTGATATACACACATAAAATATCGACACAGACATCTTTGGACACACCGTATGACTACATGGACTTGGGGTTGGTTCGGGTCCAGTACGAGCTAAATTGGTATAACCGGGTCACTTAAAAGTCAATAATCATAATAAATAACTAATTAAATCTTCTATAGGGGTTAAGTCACAACTTTGACTGTTTTTCCTAGTTAGAACACACATATGGCTCGGCCTTCCCTAGCTTGGCTAATATACTAATCAAAGCACACGAGTACACTAACCGTGCCAAACTTTCTAGTCGATATGCATCACAGAACTTAACCATGACTAAGGCCATACTTATATATAGTATTAGGATATTATAAATATAATCATCTATATTCAAAATTGTATTTAAATCTATTGGCCCAAAATAAATTCAAATTAATTCTTACTAAGTCATGGAAACCTAACATGGCTCTACCAAGTGGGGTTGGGTAGGTTAGGGTCCAAATATAGTTTTTAGTCAAATCGAACCCGAAAAGTCAACAAATGAGTCTTTTGTGCCATTCACAAATAAATAACACATAAGAACTCGAATGAGTGGCACACCCTTGGTATGTGAGTCGTAGGCTCAAAATGGGTCAAGACCATATAAAATAGCCTAAATTTGACCCGAATTTGTACGAAGTCAAAAGAATGTTAGGGAACTAGTTTGGATGGGATATGATATATCAACTTGAAGGTGGACTTGTTTACTTAAAAACTTATGAAGGTTATTTCGAAAGATTAGCACTTCTTGTGCTCCAAAAATCAAAGTTACAGAAAATACATCTATATCATAATTAAGAATAAAATATAATCTAATAAATAGAAATCATATAAAATAAATAAATAAATAAAAATTCCCAAAAATTAGGGTTCTTACAACCTACCCACCTTAAAAGAATTTTGTCCTCGAAATTAAAATAAGACTCTAACGAAGAACCGTGCTAGCGTAACTAGGAATAGCTCAAGGGATAAGTTAGGTCACTATGGTGTCTCTCCTAATAACTCAAGTAATAATCCATCCTAAACTATTTGGTAACACCTCTATCGTAAAACTATAGATGGTTATCTCTAGTGGCTCTTCTTCGTACTGACGGTCTTGCAAAGATCATGTTGAAGGCTTGTCCTCCTAATCATATTATTATCACAATTCTATAAGTCTCTTTTCACCTGTCCAAGTTAAGTGATACCTACCAATCTGTCTAATCTTAATTTTACAACTGATAGGACATAATAGAAAATGGGTTGGGCTAGTCTATGTTTAGGTTTCTTCTTGTAGATGGTCAATCTCTACACTAAAACTACCACTCTATTCTTGATCAAGTAACTATCATAAGGGCGTAACCTAGTAGGATCACATATTTATTTCTAATCTGAGGACGTCTACCCACCTTTGGTCACACTACCTCATCGAACACATGATGCCCTAAAATTTTATAACCCTTGCACGCTAGTTGCAAAAATCTATACCACTAGATATCTATGGCATATGCATCTCTAATTCCCTCCTATCTATCAAACAATCAAATACAATAAGTAAACTAACTAACATTATAACTTAAGAATTTTTGATAAATTTTATAGAGCACGATCATTTGCCACTCCGAAATAGGGAGAGACGAGAAGCAATGGAACGAGAAAGCAAAGGATGAATAGTTGAGAGCAAATACGAAGTTCAAGGATGATAGAGGAATTTCTAAATGATTTGTCAAGACAGTTATGGATTGAGATTCCTAAGGTTTTAACCATATTCGTAGGCCCGCTCAGTACAGTAACGTAACCGAAACGACTAACTCGATCTGCATGGGCCTCCAAAAAAACATGTAAAGCTCCAGTCCTAAAATATCTAGGACTAGGAGACGTATACATGCCAGCTACATATCGAAAGAAATCCAGCCCAACTCGAATACGTATAAGCTGTCTGGTTGTTCTAGAATCAACTACATCTCAATCTACTAAATATCATAACAATAACGAATCAAGTACAGTAAGGCTGATCAGACCGTACCACACTGATTCTAGATTAGATAAATATATTAGAGTGGATCCCCAATAATACATTCATTATGAACAATCTAGAAGAAATAAAGCTTGCAAAAGACTAGGCTATAAGCGAGAATCAAACATATAACAAAATCTAAATATGAAAGAGAAAGATAAAAACATCAACTAAATATACCTGCAGACTTGGTGTAGAAACCATCCTTTATCGACGTATCATACCTTCATATAATACCTGGAGAGATTCACCAGGTCCTCAGGGGACTAGCAAGACACATAATATACATGCCTACTGTACAGTAAATAACATGCAAGAGAAATAGGAAAAATAACTTCTAGATCAAGAATGAAGAACAAATGGAGGACTCTATAAATCATGACATGTTATATGAAAATAATACTAAGTATGACTACAAATGAATTGAATGACCATAGCCCTATCGTGGTACTCTCGGTCCTATAGCTAGTAGCCCTGCCGTGGTACTCCATAACTATAGTGAATCTCTATCGTAGCCCTGCCATGGGTCTCCCGAGTCGAGAGTGGTCAAGTAGTCAATCCTAGTATCGGTAGAGGGTCAATTCAAGGTAACATGTAATACGAGATCAAGTCAAGATGTTCAAGTAAATAATATTATTGAAGTCATGTGTAAAAATATAACTAATGATGACACTAAGTGATAATAGGTAAGAGACGTAGAAATAAATTATTGAAAGATAGAAAATATGGAAAAGTAAAGTAGACATGAACAAGAAAAAATAATAAGATCGTGCATGTAAATAACTGTACAAAGTTTGACAATGTGTACTTGCCTGGTGGTAGCACTTAGAACAAACACTATCCAATCAATCAACGAGCCATAAAAGTAAAACTCTCGCAACAGTCTCTGGAGGCTGAAACAGATGTTACCAACGAATTCAGAATAGTCAAATTAGCCAGAATAGCCTACCCATAAGTTCAATTTTGAACACAGGAGCAAAACAGTAATTTCAGGTCAAAACGGTATCCGCCGTTGGATCCATTTTGCACCGAAAAACATGCCAGAGTCTATGGTCGCTAAAGTTATCAAACTACATGTCTACGAGTTCGGTTTGACGATACAAACCCAAACGTATGTCCAAAGTTGGATTTCGGTGGACCGTACACAAATTTGTCCGTTGGATCGGGTCACGGGCCTACCAAAATAGCGTTACGGTCAACCTTCTCAGAATCAGACCAAACTTGGCTCACAGGACCAGAAAATCGATACGAGTCCAATGGCATAAGTTTTATCGCAACGTGACGAACATGCACAAAGTAATTAGCTAGTTTGCAAAGAGGTCGATATAGTAATTTTTGACGGATACACATCGAATTCGTCGCGCGCACGCAACCAATTCTAGTTCCGTCAAAGCCCACACGTTCGCAACATCCGTACGCGTCTTTTGATGCTCACAGGTTGTGACAAAGTTGCCCTATTTGTCGGGAGGGACCCCGTATCGCGAAAAATTCTAAGTTTTTGAAAACAGATTTTCATTATTTTTCGTGATTTTTGTAATTTGATTTCTCGCCACACGGTCGACAAAATTTAATTATACAAAAAGGTTTCGAAGGGGTTTAGGTTATCTACAACTGTTTTCAATTACTTTTGGAAAATTTATAATGATCCGATCGAAATCAGACTTCAAAAATAGTATCAAACTGTTACAAACAGAGTGTGTTTACCCTGTTTTTCATCGATATTTCATCTCGATTTTCCATAGTTTTAGGGTATCTAAATTTTAAATGGTTGATAGGTCTTGTAGCCGTATATGTTGGATTTTTGACGAACCAATTAGTTTAGGTTTTGATCACACATTAAAAAAGAAAAGAGATGATGAATATGGGTACCTCATAGTCGGTTATATCGAACTTGCTGTCGGGACAGCAGTGGCTGTGTCTTCATCGGGGGAACTCCGGCGGGCGGAGCTTCCTGGACAGGCTCGCCCAGGGAAGAGGCTCGTCATGGGTCATAGTTTTGACCTCGAGTGCAAGTGTTTGCTAGGGTTTCGAATAATCCCCACATACGAGTTTACATATATGCGGTCGTTTAAACCTACTTCCCGATCCAATATAAATTTGATTTCTAGATAGATTGATTCGATTTAAATTCGAATCCTACGATTAGATTGAGGGGGTTTAGTTAAGATTTCATATAAGGAATCCAAATGGATTTTGGTTTGAATCCTCTTCCTAAATCCTTTACTGTATCCGCTTGAGAGGGGGGTCGGGCATGAGCAAGTATTGTTCCCGCGGGAATAGTACTGCTCTACTTTTGTTTTTTTGTTTTTTTTTTCTTCTTCTTCTTTATTACTATATATAACTCCATAGATATATGCATCTATTTATGAATACATATGCAATAAACCTATAAATAATCTTTACAATATTTTTGTCCAGTATAGGGGATTACAAAATAAAATATATGCATACCATTAAAATATTTACTTCCTAAAGAATACATAATTGCCAATGATATTTTCATAATTATAGTAACAACAATAATAACCATAATAATGATAACAATTAAGGTAAACCAATAATAGTATACCAACAAATATAGGGATAGTCTAAAAATCTCAAAATACTCAAGGACATCTAAGAAAATATTTATCCTATAAATATTACTCGAATATCGAATAATATTGACATCTATAAATTATATATAACACTTACTTAGGAAAAATATGTTTAGTAGATTATTAAAATAAAACACGACATACCCACATAAAATATTGACATAGATGTCTTTGGATACACCGCATGACTACATGGGATGGGGTTGGTTCAGGTCTAGTTCGGGCTAAATTGGTACAACCGGGTCACTTAAAAGTCAATAGTCATAATAAATAACTAATTAAATCTTCTATAGGTGTTAAGTCACAACTTTGGCTGGTTTTTCTAGTTAGAACACACATATGGCTCGACCTTCCCTAGCTTGGCTAATATACTAGTCAAAGCACACAAGTACACTAACTGTGCCAAACTTTCTAGTCGATATGCATCACAGAACTTAACCATGACTAAGGCCATACTTATATATAGTATTAGGCTATTATAAATATAATCATCTATATACAAAATTGTATTTAAATCTATTGGCCCAAAATAAATTCAAATTAATTCTTACTAAATCATGGCAACCTAACATGACTCTACCAAGTGGGGTTGGCTAGATTAGGGTCCAAATATAGTTTCTAGTCAAATCGAACACGAAAAGTCAACAAATGAGTCTTTTGTGCCATTCACAAATAAATAACACATGAGAACTCAAATGAGTGGCACACCCTTGGTATGTGAGTCGTAGGCTCAAAATGGATCAAAATCATATATTGGGTCAAAATGTTTTAATCTATGTTGAGTTTCGAACTTACGTTGGAGGTTAGGTCTAGAATTACGGTAAATAATCAAATGGCCTAAATTTGATACGAAGTTGCGCGAAGTCAAAAGAATGTTAGGGAACTAGTTCGGATGGGACATGATATATCAACTTGAAGGTGGACTTGTCTACTTCAAAACTCATGAAGGTTATTTTGAAAGATTAGCACTTCTTGTGCTCCAAAAATTAAAGTTACAAAAAATACATCTATATCATAATTAAGAATAAAATATAATCTAATAAATAGAATTGATATAAATAAAATAAATAAATAAAAATTCCCAAAAATTAGGGTTCTTACAGGTGGATTCATTTTCACAATGGGTGGAGCTGCTATATCGTGGAAGTTGAAGAAACATATTCTGCTCTCTCGTTCCTCCATGAAATCTGAGTTCTTTGCACCTGATACCACAGCAGAGAAAGCAGAATGGCTTCAGGAGCTCATGTACGATCTTCCAATAGTTAGGGTACAAATATCGACAATTTTGATATACTGCGACAACCAAGCGACTGCGACGGTAGCATCAAATGACCTCTTTAACGGGAAGAAGAGGATTGTGCGGTTAAAGCACAAGGCAGTACACGATCATATCAAGAGAGGTGTTATTGCAGTAATTGATGTTCGGAGTCAGAAGAATATGGCAGATCCATTCACAAAGGGCCTCAAGTGCCAGCTGGTCGATGACACCGCTTGTAAAATAGGCTTGAAGGCATTCTGATATTATGTTATTGCAATCCTACTATAAAGTTTTATGTTATTAGTTCAAAGAGAAATCTACTAGGCATCTAGCTTTTAGTTCAAGGGAAGACCATTAACTGGAAAAATATCAGGAACAGTGGGTACATGTCCTCTATGGCATATAAAGATTATGGACCTACAAGTACTATTGTCTACTATATATTTTTTGTGAAAAATAGATCCTGTGATAAGGATGGCTTAAACGCCTTAATGAGTTCTCCGGTAGAATGAATACCTGGTGTGCTTTACAGAAAGCACGGTAGCATAGCACTACAAGGAGTGTAACTCCATGCTATAGTTGGGTGACTCCACCATGAGGTTCCTGGATAGGGGCAATGCCTCGGCTTTGCAAGCCAAGTCACAGCAGCGTTGCACCGTAAATAGGCAAGTAGCCTAATGCTGTATGATAAAATTAAGGAGTTGTAGACAGCACTACAAAGGAGAGGATGTCCTCGTGTTACAGTAGCACGACACCACAATGAGGTACCCGGATAGGGGTAAAGTCTCGGCCTTATAAGCCATATCGTTGCGGCGTAACACCGCAAGGAAGCCTAAGGCTTCATGCTAGGTAGTTTGGCATTGCAAAGAGGCTTATGACCTCATGCTACAGTAGTATGACACTACGATGAGGTTCCCGGGTAGGGGTAACTCACCTATAGTGTATAGACTGAGATAACATGCCATCTCTTGAAGGTAAACTTGTAGACATCCAAATAATACACTGAAACCAGGCTGGCACAAGGCCTTTAATGTGCAGCCAGAAGTATATGTAACTACATTATGTGAGTGGAAAGAATTGTTGCTATGGTACAGAATTCAAGGCTTAGTCTATTCTTGTATTATAATCTGTTGTTTGACCCATGCATGAATATTCAAGTCGTCAACGACATCTATCCTAATCCATGATGGACAGTTACTGTGGAAAACACTCAAATCCATATATCGAGATATGTGGGGGATTGTTAGAGCTTTTCCCTTGACATGTAGAGAGAGCTTGCTCTCAATACATGCCTAGTATTATTTAGTCCCACATTGGAAAAGTACCATGAAGTGTATCTCAATATATACTTGGTGTGTTGTTGAGATATGCACATGGG
>JANAVB010006389.1:10044171-10051671 GCA_029216955.1 Iris pallida | reverse complement strand
TAGGTCCTATCAATGCACCAATCAAAACACACAACAATCAATTTAATTTGTAATTAAATAAATACAAAAAAATGCACAAAGACTAAAATACCCTTAATTAGAAAAAGTGAGTGTGACACTATTTATGAATAAATATGCAATAAACCTATAAATAATCTTTACAATATTTTTGTCTAGTATAGGGGATTACAAATAAAATATATCATACCATTAAAATATTTATTTCCTAAAGAATACATAATCGCCAATGATATTTTCATAATTATAATAACAATAATAATAACCATAATAATGATAACAATTAAGGTAAACCAATAATAGTATACCTACAAATATAGGGATAGTCTAAAAATCCCAAAATACTCAAGGACATCTAAGAAAATATTTATCATATAATATTACTCGATATCAAATAATATTGATATCTATAAATTAATATAACACTTACTTAGGAAAAATATGTTTAGTAGATTATTAAAATAAAACTTGATATACACACATAAAATATCGACACAGACATCTTTGGACACACCGTATGACTACATGGACTTGGGGTTGGTTCGGGTCCAGTACGAGCTAAATTGGTATAACCGGGTCACTTAAAAGTCAATAATCATAATAATAACTAATTAAATCTTCTATAGGGGTTAAGTCACAACTTTGACTGTTTTTCCTAGTTAGAACACACATATGGCTCGGCCTTCCCTAGCTTGGCTAATATACTAATCAAAGCACACGAGTACACTAACCGTGCCAAACTTTCTAGTCGATATGCATCACAGAACTTAACCATGACTAAGGCCATACTTATATATAGTATTAGGATATTATAAATATAATCATCTATATTCAAAATTGTATTTAAATCTATTGGCCCAAAATAAATTCAAATTAATTCTTACTAAGTCATGGAAACCTAACATGGCTCTACCAAGTGGGGTTGGGTAGGTTAGGGTCCAAATATAGTTTTTAGTCAAATCGAACCCGAAAAGTCAACAAATGAGTCTTTTGTGCCATTCACAAATAAATAACACATAAGAACTCGAATGAGTGGCACACCCTTGGTATGTGAGTCGTAGGCTCAAAATGGGTCAAGACCATATAAAATAGCCTAAATTTGACCCGAATTTGTACGAAGTCAAAAGAATGTTAGGGAACTAGTTTGGATGGGATATGATATATCAACTTGAAGGTGGACTTGTTTACTTAAAAACTTATGAAGGTTATTTCGAAAGATTAGCACTTCTTGTGCTCCAAAAATCAAAGTTACAGAAAATACATCTATATCATAATTAAGAATAAAATATAATCTAATAAATAGAAATCATATAAAATAAATAAATAAATAAAAATTCCCAAAAATTAGGGTTCTTACAACCTACCCACCTTAAAAGAATTTTGTCCTCGAAATTAAAATAAGACTCTAACGAAGAACCGTGCTAGCGTAACTAGGAATAGCTCAAGGGATAAGTTAGGTCACTATGGTGTCTCTCCTAATAACTCAAGTAATAATCCATCCTAAACTATTTGGTAACACCTCTATCGTTAAAACTATAGATGGTTATCTCTAGTGGCTCTTCTTCGTACTGACGGTCTTGCAAAGATCATGTTGAAGGCTTGTCCTCCTAATCATATTATTATCACAATTCTATAAGTCTCTTTTCACCTGTCCAAGTTAAGTGATACCTACCAATCTGTCTAATCTTAATTTACAACTGATAGGACATAATAGAAAATGGGTTGGGCTAGTCTATGTTTAGGTTTCTTCTTGTAGATGGTCAATCTCTACACTAAAACTACCACTCTATTCTTGATCAAGTAACTATCATAAGGGCGTAACCTAGTAGGATCACATATTTATTTCTAATCTGAGGACGTCTACCCACCTTTGGTCACACTACCTCATCGAACACATGATGCCCTAAAATTTTATAACCCTTGCACGCTAGTTGCAAAATCTATACCACTAGATATCTATGGCATATGCATCTCTAATTCCCTCCTATCTATCAAACAATCAAATACAATAAGTAAACTAACTAACATTATAACTTAAGAATTTTTGATAAATTTTATAGAGCACGATCATTTGCCACTCCGAAATAGGGAGAGACGAGAAGCAATGGAACGAGAAAGCAAAGGATGAATAGTTGAGAGCAAATACGAAGTTCAAGGATGATAGAGGAATTTCTAAATGATTTGTCAAGACAGTTATGGATTGAGATTCCTAAGGTTTTAACCATATTCGTAGGCCCGCTCAGTACAGTAACGTAACCGAAACGACTAACTCGATCTGCATGGGCCTCCAAAAAAACATGTAAAGCTCCAGTCCTAAAATATCTAGGACTAGGAGACGTATACATGCCAGCTACATATCGAAAGAAATCCAGCCCAACTCGAATACGTATAAGCTGTCTGGTTGTTCTAGAATCAACTACATCTCAATCTACTAAATATCATAACAATAACGAATCAAGTACAGTAAGGCTGATCAGACCGTACCACACTGATTCTAGATTAGATAAATATATTAGAGTGGATCCCCAATAATACATTCATTATGAACAATCTAGAAGAAATAAAGCTTGCAAAAGACTAGGCTATAAGCGAGAATCAAACATATAACAAAATCTAAATATGAAAGAGAAAGATAAAAACATCAACTAAATATACCTGCAGACTTGGTGTAGAAACCATCCTTTATCGACGTATCATACCTTCATATAATACCTGGAGAGATTCACCAGGTCCTCAGGGGACTAGCAAGACACATAATATACATGCCTACTGTACAGTAAATAACATGCAAGAGAAATAGGAAAAATAACTTCTAGATCAAGAATGAAGAACAAATGGAGGACTCTATAAATCATGACATGTTATATGAAAATAATACTAAGTATGACTACAAATGAATTGAATGACCATAGCCCTATCGTGGTACTCTCGGTCCTATAGCTAGTAGCCCTGCCGTGGTACTCCATAACTATAGTGAATCTCTATCGTAGCCCTGCCATGGGTCTCCCGAGTCGAGAGTGGTCAAGTAGTCAATCCTAGTATCGGTAGAGGGTCAATTCAAGGTAACATGTAATACGAGATCAAGTCAAGATGTTCAAGTAAATAATATTATTGAAGTCATGTGTAAAAATATAACTAATGATGACACTAAGTGATAATAGGTAAGAGACGTAGAAATAAATTATTGAAAGATAGAAAATATGGAAAAGTAAAGTAGACATGAACAAGAAAAAATAATAAGATCGTGCATGTAAATAACTGTACAAAGTTTGACAATGTGTACTTGCCTGGTGGTAGCACTTAGAACAAACACTATCCAATCAATCAACGAGCCATAAAAGTAAAACTCTCGCAACAGTCTCTGGAGGCTGAAACAGATGTTACCAACGAATTCAGAATAGTCAAATTAGCCAGAATAGCCTACCCATAAGTTCAATTTTGAACACAGGAGCAAAACAGTAATTTCAGGTCAAAACGGTATCCGCCGTTGGATCCATTTTGCACCGAAAAACATGCCAGAGTCTATGGTCGCTAAAGTTATCAAACTACATGTCTACGAGTTCGGTTTGACGATACAAACCCAAACGTATGTCCAAAGTTGGATTTCGGTGGACCGTACACAAATTTGTCCGTTGGATCGGGTCACGGGCCTACCAAAATAGCGTTACGGTCAACCTTCTCAGAATCAGACCAAACTTGGCTCACAGGACCAGAAAATCGATACGAGTCCAATGGCATAAGTTTTATCGCAACGTGACGAACATGCACAAAGTAATTAGCTAGTTTGCAAAGAGGTCGATATAGTAATTTTTGACGGATACACATCGAATTCGTCGCGCGCACGCAACCAATTCTAGTTCCGTCAAAGCCCACACGTTCGCAACATCCGTACGCGTCTTTTGATGCTCACAGGTTGTGACAAAGTTGCCCTATTTGTCGGGAGGGACCCCGTATCGCGAAAAATTCTAAGTTTTTGAAAACAGATTTTCATTATTTTTCGTGATTTTTGTAATTTGATTTCTCGCCACACGGTCGACAAAATTTAATTATACAAAAAGGTTTCGAAGGGGTTTAGGTTATCTACAACTGTTTTCAATTACTTTTGGAAAATTTATAATGATCCGATCGAAATCAGACTTCAAAAATAGTATCAAACTGTTACAAACAGAGTGTGTTTACCCTGTTTTTCATCGATATTTCATCTCGATTTTCCATAGTTTTAGGGTATCTAAATTTTAAATGGTTGATAGGTCTTGTAGCCGTATATGTTGGATTTTTGACGAACCAATTAGTTTAGGTTTTGATCACACATTAAAAAAGAAAAGAGATGATGAATATGGGTACCTCATAGTCGGTTATATCGAACTTGCTGTCGGGACAGCAGTGGCTGTGTCTTCATCGGGGGAACTCCGGCGGGCGGAGCTTCCTGGACAGGCTCGCCCAGGGAAGAGGCTCGTCATGGGTCATAGTTTTGACCTCGAGTGCAAGTGTTTGCTAGGGTTTCGAATAATCCCCACATACGAGTTTACATATATGCGGTCGTTTAAACCTACTTCCCGATCCAATATAAATTTGATTTCTAGATAGATTGATTCGATTTAAATTCGAATCCTACGATTAGATTGAGGGGGTTTAGTTAAGATTTCATATAAGGAATCCAAATGGATTTTGGTTTGAATCCTCTTCCTAAATCCTTTACTGTATCCGCTTGAGAGGGGGGTCGGGCATGAGCAAGTATTGTTCCCGCGGGAATAGTACTGCTCTACTTTTGTTTTTTTGTTTTTTTTCTTCTTCTTCTTTATTACTATATATAACTCCATAGATATATGCATCTATTTATGAATACATATGCAATAAACCTATAAATAATCTTTACAATATTTTTGTCCAGTATAGGGGATTACAAAATAAAATATATGCATACCATTAAAATATTTACTTCCTAAAGAATACATAATTGCCAATGATATTTTCATAATTATAGTAACAACAATAATAACCATAATAATGATAACAATTAAGGTAAACCAATAATAGTATACCAACAAATATAGGGATAGTCTAAAAATCTCAAAATACTCAAGGACATCTAAGAAAATATTTATCCTATAAATATTACTCGAATATCGAATAATATTGACATCTATAAATTATATATAACACTTACTTAGGAAAAATATGTTTAGTAGATTATTAAAATAAAACACGACATACCCACATAAAATATTGACATAGATGTCTTTGGATACACCGCATGACTACATGGGATGGGGTTGGTTCAGGTCTAGTTCGGGCTAAATTGGTACAACCGGGTCACTTAAAAGTCAATAGTCATAATAAATAACTAATTAAATCTTCTATAGGTGTTAAGTCACAACTTTGGCTGGTTTTTCTAGTTAGAACACACATATGGCTCGACCTTCCCTAGCTTGGCTAATATACTAGTCAAAGCACACAAGTACACTAACTGTGCCAAACTTTCTAGTCGATATGCATCACAGAACTTAACCATGACTAAGGCCATACTTATATATAGTATTAGGCTATTATAAATATAATCATCTATATACAAAATTGTATTTAAATCTATTGGCCCAAAATAAATTCAAATTAATTCTTACTAAATCATGGCAACCTAACATGACTCTACCAAGTGGGGTTGGCTAGATTAGGGTCCAAATATAGTTTCTAGTCAAATCGAACACGAAAAGTCAACAAATGAGTCTTTTGTGCCATTCACAAATAAATAACACATGAGAACTCAAATGAGTGGCACACCCTTGGTATGTGAGTCGTAGGCTCAAAATGGATCAAAATCATATATTGGGTCAAAATGTTTTAATCTATGTTGAGTTTCGAACTTACGTTGGAGGTTAGGTCTAGAATTACGGTAAATAATCAAATGGCCTAAATTTGATACGAAGTTGCGCGAAGTCAAAAGAATGTTAGGGAACTAGTTCGGATGGGACATGATATATCAACTTGAAGGTGGACTTGTCTACTTCAAAACTCATGAAGGTTATTTTGAAAGATTAGCACTTCTTGTGCTCCAAAAATTAAAGTTACAAAAAATACATCTATATCATAATTAAGAATAAAATATAATCTAATAAATAGAATTGATATAAATAAAATAAATAAATAAAAATTCCCAAAAATTAGGGTTCTTACAGGTGGATTCATTTTCACAATGGGTGGAGCTGCTATATCGTGGAAGTTGAAGAAACATATTCTGCTCTCTCGTTCCTCCATGAAATCTGAGTTCTTTGCACCTGATACCACAGCAGAGAAAGCAGAATGGCTTCAGGAGCTCATGTACGATCTTCCAATAGTTAGGGTACAAATATCGACAATTTTGATATACTGCGACAACCAAGCGACTGCGACGGTAGCATCAAATGACCTCTTTAACGGGAAGAAGAGGATTGTGCGGTTAAAGCACAAGGCAGTACACGATCATATCAAGAGAGGTGTTATTGCAGTAATTGATGTTCGGAGTCAGAAGAATATGGCAGATCCATTCACAAAGGGCCTCAAGTGCCAGCTGGTCGATGACACCGCTTGTAAAATAGGCTTGAAGGCATTCTGATATTATGTTATTGCAATCCTACTATAAAGTTTTATGTTATTAGTTCAAAGAGAAATCTACTAGGCATCTAGCTTTTAGTTCAAGGGAAGACCATTAACTGGAAAAATATCAGGAACAGTGGGTACATGTCCTCTATGGCATATAAAGATTATGGACCTACAAGTACTATTGTCTACTATATATTTTTTGTGAAAAATAGATCCTGTGATAAGGATGGCTTAAACGCCTTAATGAGTTCTCCGGTAGAATGAATACCTGGTGTGCTTTACAGAAAGCACGGTAGCATAGCACTACAAGGAGTGTAACTCCATGCTATAGTTGGGTGACTCCACCATGAGGTTCCTGGATAGGGGCAATGCCTCGGCTTTGCAAGCCAAGTCACAGCAGCGTTGCACCGTAAATAGGCAAGTAGCCTAATGCTGTATGATAAAATTAAGGAGTTGTAGACAGCACTACAAAGGAGAGGATGTCCTCGTGTTACAGTAGCACGACACCACAATGAGGTACCCGGATAGGGGTAAAGTCTCGGCCTTATAAGCCATATCGTTGCGGCGTAACACCGCAAGGAAGCCTAAGGCTTCATGCTAGGTAGTTTGGCATTGCAAAGAGGCTTATGACCTCATGCTACAGTAGTATGACACTACGATGAGGTTCCCGGGTAGGGGTAACTCACCTATAGTGTATAGACTGAGATAACATGCCATCTCTTGAAGGTAAACTTGTAGACATCCAAAATAATACACTGAAACCAGGCTGGCACAAGGCCTTTAATGTGCAGCCAGAAGTATATGTAACTACATTATGTGAGTGGAAAGAATTGTTGCTATGGTACAGAATTCAAGGCTTAGTCTATTCTTGTATTATAATCTGTTGTTTGACCCATGCATGAATAT
>JANAVB010006389.1:9921671-10039171 GCA_029216955.1 Iris pallida | reverse complement strand
GATGATTTGAAATGAGAGAATTCATGGCCTATTTATAGTGTTTTTGTAGGCAGAATTCGGCCAGAATTCGGGTAGGAAATTTCAAATATTTGGTCGTTGGACAACTAGCAACCAGCTTACCCTAAAATTAGGGATGCTGATTTCTAGGGGATAGAGTTCGGCCCGAACTCTGTGTGGAGGCAGAGTTCGGCACGAACTCTGTCTCCAGAGCACAGAGTGGTTCTAAGGGGACCATTGGGCAATTTCTGGTTTGGTGGAGCTTGGGATTATTAGGTAGGCTATAGTCTAAGTTTCAAGAGCTCAGCATGACTCAGATTACATTAGTCTAGACTCAAAGAAAGTGTAAAATACAGACTTGAATTCAACTGAGAAGCGGAGACTGAGCTGTCATCTGTCTTGAGCTTAATGCAGACGTCGTGTGTCGTATTGAATTATTACAGATATTATTTAGTCAATGTTGTTAATATTTGGTTGACTGTGACTTTATGTCAACAATCTCCCCCATATTGATAATTGGCAAAATAATATATGTATATTCAACATTCATACCTGGACACAGTTGATTATAGCAACATAGCTCTCCCATAATCGATGTCGAGCTAGAAATAATAGCTCCCCCGTAATCAGTGAACGGTGCTGAGCTAGAAGCAATAGCTCCCCCGTAAATAATGCATTGAACCTGTTGGCCTGATAAATAATATCTCCAAAAAGCACAAACAAGCACAGATATACGAAAGAAACAAATATATCCAGAATATACATAGTTCTCCCCCTTTTGGCATTTAGCAATATAGACTGCAGATGAATGAATAGCATAGAAACTGCAGTACAGACAATTAATAGTGATGCAACCACACCAAGCAGAGAAGAAACAGTATATTAATAATCAAAATGAGTCACTAGCATAAAATATAAAACTACGATAAGCATAAAATGAAATCACACAGAACCAAATGTCAAACACACAACCAGAGTTTTAGAACATCTAAGTACATAAATCCAAAAATAAACTAAATAACTAGAAATCAAAATGCATCAACTAAGATCATCATCAGCAGCAGCAGCAGATAGTAGCCAGTCTCCATCACGGAGCACGAGAAGGCCCAGCAGAGTCTGAATGATCAGTGAATGAACGGCTGGGGTCCACAATAGCAGCATCCGAATCCAGGTAATGCATGACCCAGGGGTCGTCAATGCGATAACCAGCGCGACCAGGATCCCGCTCCATAGGAATGGGCATAGAGGGGTGACGAGACATGGAATACCGGATATCGTACAGCGAGTTGCTGAGGGCACTCATCTGCAGGGTAGTCCGATAGTCCATCTGAGTCCAGCGATCGTCCTCCAATGCGAAACGATCTCTCAGCATGGTCTGGATGGAGTCAAGAGTAGCAGGAGGAGGTGGCGCATCCTGTCCAAGTGGAGGGGCATCGGGCTCCTCATCATCAGAATGCTCAGAAGGCTTAGGAGAAGCAACGACTGCCTGAAGACGTCGTGCCTTGGAAAGGAATGCAGGAGCAGGCAAGAAAGGACAATCATGGAGAGGGACAATGAACGAACGAAAAACTATAGGAAGATACAAAGGATAAACCAGGGCTCGTGGTTTCTTCCTACAGTTAATCATCCAGTCCATCATGGTACGTGGAAGATTGAACGAAATGCGATAATGAAGATGATACAAAGCAGAGATCTCAAAATATGTAACTTCATCGGTGGAGCCAGCTTTTGGCAAAATAGTGTTAAAAATAATTCGATAAAGTTCATAGAAATATGGGTTGAGGTGCTTGGCCATAAGCTTGCGAGGACTTATGTTAGGAGCACATAATTCCTCCTTGAAACTCTCAAGAGAAGTTTCACCAACAAATTAGAATTGGTGAGCTTCCACAAGCTTATCCCAAATATCGAGATCTTGGAGTGCAAGATACTCGCCCAACTCAGAAGCATCAAAAGCAATATCAATACCGGCAACCCGGGAATAGATGTGAGTGGCATCGTAAGTCAAGTTACAATAGAACATTTGTATGGCGCTACGATAAATAACAAAGTTTGAAGCCACTAACTCATTTAAGCAAAGATCTTGAAACAAAGATTCAAATTGTGAGAAAATAGTAAAATTTATGGGATGTCCCGCGAAGACCGCACGAGTCCGAAAGTCACTAAACCACTCGTTGGAGGTGTCTAGCGACACAAACAATCGGTCGTCATAAGTATTAGGGTCACGGGAAGGAGGTGGATTGAACAACGGATGAAGGGGTTGTTGTTGTTCAACGGGTTGCTCAATGGGAGGAGGAGGATTCGAAGAGGAAGCACCCTCGGTTCGGATCCTCTTCCCACGATTGGGAAAGCGAGGAGCCATTTGCAAACAAATAGGGAACTTGAAATAGAGAGGGGGAAGGAGTTATACCTCAAATCAACAATGAACAGTGAAAGAGAATGAGGAAATAGCCCTTCTCCTTGATTTTGATGAGCAATGGAGCACTTTTGAGAGAAAACTAGGGTTAGGGTTTGTGAAAATATGTTTGGAGAGGTGAAGGTGGTGGAAAGAATGAAGGAGAGAGATGAAAACCCGAATATAAGAGGAGGGTTTTCTTTGGTCGGAGCAAATCTGGACCTTAGGATTACAATTGATCAAACGGCTGTGGCTGTCCCCGATTCTGGAATATGGGAACCGAATTCGGCCCGAACTCTGTTGGGGACAGAGTTCGGCCCGAGTTCTGGATCCTTGTTCCAGAACTGAAAAACAGGCCAGAAGATGGAAAAATGGCTAAGTATGGGAAAATAAGTAAGATATGAAAGAAATAGCTTGAAAGATTCAATCAATATGAAAAATAGCAGAATGAAATTGAGAAATAGTGAATCAGCAGTAAGAAATCAAAACGAACCATATAATAAATAAGGAAATATATCATAATTCAATAGTTTGAAGTTGCCATGGGTTAGCTGCAGGGGCCGGATCCCAGCTAGCGGTAGTCCTGTGGACTAGTGCACCGTGTCGCTTAGGCTTTTACGCCTTGTTGTCAGAAGGGCCCTTTCGGCTTGTACCCATAGCAAATTCATCATAAGAGAATCATAATATAATCGATATTTATGCAGGTGAGTTTTAATTTATGACAGCTTCATCTAAAATTCTAAGTTCACGACAAAGGAAATTGAAGCGCTCTTCGGATAATGGCTTAGTAAAGAAGTCTACTAGCTGATGATCAGTGTCAATAAACTCTAAGTTAATCGTGCCATTTTGCTGATGATCACGCAAAAAGTGGTGTCTAATTTCAATATGTTTTATGCGTGAGTGACAGATAGGGTTCTTAGTCAAGTTAATAGCACTAGTATTGTCACAGAATATAGGAATGTGCATGAAAGATAGATTATAGTCTTCAAGGGTTTGCTTCATCCACAGAATTTGTGCACAACAACGCCCAGCTGTGATGTATTCAGCTTCTGTTGTGGATAGTGCGACAGAATTCTGTTTCTTGCTAAACCAAGAGACTAAAGCCTTTCCTAATAAATGACACGTGCCGCTTGTACTTTTACGGTCGACCTTGCATCCAGCAAAATCAGCATCAGAGTAACCAATGAGGTCAAATGATGTTGACTTAGGATACCATAGGCCTACTATAACCGTACCCTTAAGGTATCGAAAGATACGCTTAACAGCGGTCAAGTGTGATTCCTTAGGATTTGCTTGATATCTAGCACATAGACAAACACTAAACATGATATCGGGGCGACTAGCAGTTAAATAAAGTAAGCTGCCTATCATACCTCGATACTTACGTTGATCAACGGGTTTGCCGCTCTCATCTGGTTCGAGTTTGGTTGAAGTAGCCATTGGAGTGCTGATTGGTTTGACGTTGTCAAGATCGAACTTTTTCAGCATGTCCTTTGTATACTTCGACTGACAGATGAAAGTTCCATTAGCCATTTGTTTCACTTGCAGACCAAGAAAGTAGTTGAGTTCTCCCATCATGCTCATCTCAAATTCTGTCTGCATACACTTGGCAAATTCTTGACAGAGGGTTTCATCAGTAGAACCAAAAATGATATCATCAACATAAATTTGAATTAATAGAATAGTGTCTTTAAAAGATTTTATAAAAAGTGTAGTGTCAATTTTCCCTTTAGAAAAACCTTTCTCAAGTAAGAAACTGCTTAGCCTTTCATACCAAGCTCTGGGGGCTTGTTTAAGGCCATATAGCGCTTTCTTTAGCTTGAACACGTGGTCGGGAAATTTATGATTTTCAAAGCCAGGGGGTTGTTTTACATAAACTTCCTCCTTAATAAAACCATTCAAGAAAGCACTTTTCACATCCATTTGAAATAATTTAAAATTTTGATAATTTGCAAATGCACAAAGCATCCGAATGGATTCTAGTCTAGCAACCGGAGCATACGTCTCATCATAGTCGATACCTTCCTCTTGGTTGTATCCTTGAGCTACTAGACGAGCTTTGTTGCGTGTGACTGAACCATCTTCATTCACTTTGTTTCTAAACACCCATTTAGTACCAATTATCGAGTGATTAGCCGGTCTAGGAACTAGTTCCCACACTTGGCTCCTTTCGAATTGGTTGAGTTCTTCTTGCATAGCAGAAATCCAAAATTCATCATTAAAAGCTTCAGAAATGTTTTTCGGCTCAACTTGTGAAATAAAGGCAGTGCTAGCAATAGAGTCTCTTAGTGATGATCTGGTAGTTACTCCACGTGAAACTTCACCTATCACTAAATTTTCTGGATGAGAAGGCTTGAAAGAGAATTTCTTTGGCAAGCCCTCCAGAGAATTTGTTTCGGTAGAAGTATTCATTGGAGTAGAAGTTGATGGCTCAACGTCATCATCAAGAGTACTTGCTGTACTGTTATCTTCATCAAAAGTCATATTTGTTGACTCTTCCACAATTAGTGAGCGTTTATTAAAGACTCTATATCCCTTACTCTTGGCAGCATAACCAAGGAAAATACCATCGTCAGCTTTGGCATCAAATTTGCCTAAGTTGTCTTTGGTGTTAAGGATAAAACATCTACATCCAAAAACTTTAAAATAAGAAACATTGGGGGTTCTCCCAAACCAAAGCTCATAGGGTATTTTCTTCGTAATGGGACGAATAAGCACCCTATTCAAAATGTGGCATGCTGTACTGACAGCTTCTGCCCAGAAATATTTCGGAAGTAAAAATTTATTCAACATGACTCTAGCCATATCGCCGAGAGTCCTATTCTTCCGCTCCACAACACTATTTTGTTGGGGAGTTCTTGGACAAGAAAATTCATGATCAAAACCATTAGAATCAGAAAATTTTTCAAAATCAGAATTTTCGAATTCGCCTCCATGGTCACTTCGGATTCGAGTGATCATGTAGCCTTTTTCGTTTTGAACTTTCTTGACAAAAATCTTAAAAACTGAAATAGCATCACTTTTGTTTGTGAGAAAGAAAACCCAAGTAAATCTCGAAAAATCATCAATAATAACAAATGTATAAAGTTTACCACCAAGGCTAGCTACTCTACTAGGACCAAATAAATCCATATGGAGTAGTTGCAGGGGTCTAGAAGTACTTACAGAGTTGATGGAATGAAATGAGGATTTGGTTGCCTTGTTCAATTCACATTCGACACATACTGTGTCCTTTTTGAATGTGATGTCGGGCAATCCTCTCACTAGCTTCTTGGTTGATAACCTGGATATAGTATCCATATTGGCATGACCAAGACGCTGGTGCCAAAGTAATCGTTCATCTTTGTGGGCATATAAACATCTACCTGCATTGTTAGTATCTATAGAAAGATAGAAAATATAAATGTTATCCTCTCTTTTCCCTTCAAAAACAATGTCTCCCGTTGACCTATCATAAATGAGGCAATTGTTTTGTCCAAAGTTAATATCATATCCATGATCAGCGAGATGACTAATGCTGAGCAGGTTATGCTTTAACTTGGTCACTAGGCAGACATCCTTTATTACAGGAGAGGGAGGATGACCAATAATACCATTACCTATTATGTGCCCTTTTAAATTGTTACCGAAGGATACGTATCCTTCTCTCTTCATCGATAGTGATGCGAAAAGATTTGCGTCTCCTGTCATATGTCGCGAGCATCCACTATCGAGAATCCACTTACTTTCAGTTGAGGAGGGAAGGTCTACCTACATCAAGAGTAGATGTGACCTTTGGTACCCAAGTTCTTGAGGGTCCTGAAAAGTTAGTTTTCGGAAACCATGCATATATCTTTTTGTCTACCAGTCTTCTAACTCTACATTGTGGTGAAATGTGTCCATGTGATCCACAGTAAGTACAGATAGCATTTTTATTTACACTAGGAGCATGAGAATAATATTTATAGGCAGCATGATGTGGATGGACATGATGTGTAGAGTTTGCATGGTGATCATGATGATGTTGTCTATGTGGCATAGCATGGTGATATTGTCTATATGGCATGGCATGCTGATATTGTCTATGTGGCATAGTATGCTGATATTGTCTATATGGCATAGCATGGTGATATGGCATTATATGGTGATTTTGTCTATATGGCATGGCATGATGATCTTGTCTATATGGCATGGCATGGTGATGATTTCTATATGTAGAGTGATGTTGGTTGTGTCTTTGTGCAGCATGATGAGTATGAGAAGTGTTCTTACGTGCACGTGGTTTTTGTGTTTTACGAAAGTTAGTGTATATAAAAGCATGTTTATGTGCTGCATGAGGATGATGTGGTTGACTAGCTTGAGTGGTGTTGTGCCCATGTGATTAGGTTTGAGGTTGAGCAACCTGTTTTCCCAATTTGGTTTCTAATCTCTTAGAAACAGCTTGCAGTTCATCAACCTTAATATTTAAGCCATATATCTTAGTCATTGAAACCTTGTGTCTACTCTTTTCTTCAGCAAGCAACGTGTTGAGTGTTGTGATTTCTTGTGTCTGTTGCTCAATACGTGTTTCAGCATCATGTAAGCTTAATTTAAGCTTGGATACTTCATTAGTGTCATCAGTGGGTGTCGTGTCTCTAATGTTATTAAGTAATAGAGAAATTTTTTGTATTTCATCTTCAAGACTTTTGATTTTGTCCTTGGCATGTTTGTATTTACCGATGACCTTTTTGTGATCATCGAGTAAATCAGTGAAGGCATCGCCAAGTTCATCAAAAGAGAAGTCGTCTAGAGTTTTGTTAGATACCTTGTTGGAAGTTGCCATTAGGCACATATTTGCTTTATCTTGAGGAGAGTCCTTTTCTTCCTCGGAGTCACTCGCTTCACTTTCATGCCAAATGCTTGTGTTGGCATATTTCTTTGATGAGGTCTTCTTGTATGGCTTCTCATAGCGGTTGCTTTTCTTCAAGAATGGACAGTCTTTTCGAACGTGTCAAGTCTTCTTGCAACCATAGCAAGTTGGCTCTTCTTCATCGTCTTCTTGTGGTTCCTTCTTTCTTCTATTGAAGCGAAGGAATTTCTTGAAGTTGCGAACCATGAGAGCTTGGTCTTCATCATCCGAGTTGTCGTCTTCAGTCTCATCGTGCTCAGCCCTTCGTCGATGAGCTTTGAGAGCGATCTCCTTAGTCTTCGGAGCAGGCTCTTCGAAGTCCTTGAGGTCAAGCTCGTGAGTCATGAGCTTACCCATCAAGGTCTCCATTGACATGGTTGTGAGATCGTTCCCTTCTATGATGGCTGTCACCTTAGGGTTCCAAATTTTTGGTAGCCCCCTAAGCAGCTTGCGAATCTTCTCATGATTTGAATATTGCTTTCCAAGTGAAGACAAGGGGTTGATGATGTCGAGGAATCTTGTGAACATCTGTGTGATCGTCTCGTTTGGCTTCATCTTGAATGCTTCGTATTCTTGCGTAAGACGACTGATTTTTGATTCCTTGACTTGGGTGGTTCCTTCATGTGTCACTTCTAGAAGCTTCCATACTTCGTGGGATGTGGTGCATGTGGATACCCTGTTAAACTCATTCCTGTCTATAGCACAGAATAAAGCATTAATAGCTCTCGCGTCTAGACTTGCCTGTTTCTTCTCTTCGTCAGAATATTTGTCATGGGATTTCTCAATGAGATCACCGTTGACAACTATCCTGGCGGGCTTTTTGTAACCGTCAGTGACGACTGTCCACAGGTCGAAGTCTAGAGACTTGAGATAAAAACTCATCCTTGTTTTCCAATACGTGTAGTTAGTTCCATCAAATAGGGGAGGCCTATGAGTGGACTGTCCTTCACCGTGATTGGAAATCAAGGATTGTGTGGTTGCCATGGATCAGCTCTAGGATGTAAATCCTTGTAAAGAGAACAGAGCTCTGATACCAATTGAAGAACAGGTGGCAACTCTAGAGGGGGGTGAATAGAGTTTATATAGAAAATAACCAATTAAAAAATTAACTCTTTCACGAATAATAAATAATCAGAGTAAAATGCAAAAAGTAAATGAAGAGCAAGAAAGCATACGCAAACACAGCGATTTTAACCTGGTTTCCCTCGTGGAGGACTAGTCCAGGCCTGAGAACTCTAGCTCAGGATTAAATCCGCTATTTGTGAAATAGTAGTTTACAACCCGTGCCTTTACTTCAGAAGAGCACGTCAACTTCTTACAGAGGATCGCAGTGACGATTTGCTTGGAATTGTCCAAGCGACTTCTTCAACTCTTGCACAAGAATCCTAACTGAGAGATGCTGAGCACTCAAGACTTAGGAGGCTTGTGGCTAGTAGATGGGAAGGGTATGGCTTATTTGAGCTATAAGAGAGAAGAGAAGAGAAGATTGGATGATTTGAAATGAGAGAATTCATGGCCTATTTATAGTGTTTTTGTAGGCAGAATTCGGCCAGAATTCGGGTAGGAAATTTCAAATATTTGGCCGTTGGACAACTAGCAACCAGCTAACCCTAAAATTAGGGATACTGATTTCTAGGGGACAGAGTTCGGTCCGAACTCTGGGTGGAGGCAGAGTTCGGCCCGAACTCTGTCTCCAGAGCACAGAGTGGTTCTAAGGGAACCATTGGGCAATTTCTGGTTTGGTGGAGCTTGGGATTATTGGGTAGGCTATAGTCTAAGTTTCAAGAGCTCAGCATGACTCAGATTACATTAGTCTAGACTCAAAGAAAGTGTAAAATACAGACTTGAATTCAACTGAGAAGCGGAGGCTGAGCTGTCATCTGTCTTGAGCTTAATGCAGACGTCGTGTGTCGTATTGAATTATTACAGATATTATTTAGTCAATATTGTCAATATTTGGTTGATTGTGATTTTGTGTCAACATAGTCTCCCAAATAAACTGGTCTGCGAAGTAATGGTGGCCTTCATATCTCGCCTTGTTACAATTCTTCCAGATAACCTACGTTGCGACTGCTGCTATGATCTAGTGGCCATGGGACGCGGAAGCCCAGGCCGCCACTAGGTCGGAGAAGCTGTCACCCCCTTGAGCCATTCTGCAGCACTGGAAAAGTACTCTCCAGACCTTGACCGGTAGGTCCCCTGACTGAAGATGTGGTCGACTATTTTCGGTTGATGATCAGAGCAGCATATGCACGCGGACGCAAGGCTGAACCCAATAGTGCTGAGAGTGTCATCAGTGGCTAGGATTTTGCGTAGGGCTCTCCAAGGAAGGACCACTTCTTGGGGATGCATGTTTGCCAGAAGGATGCAATGGTAGGAGAGGGCGACGTATTTCCTAGGATTACTCTTCTGGCCGATCTTACCGAGAATGATCTGGTAGCTTCGGTCGACCACCGTAGCTCATCTGCGGCTGATCCAATCGTCGATCCGCTGCGTCGGATACAGTCTACTGCCTTTAGCCCGGCCTAGACCCGGACCTTGTTCCAATTTTAGTTGTTATCAGAGGGTCCCACAAGTCCTTGATAGTGCCGGTCCAAGGGGCAGCTGAAAGGTTGGGAAGCAGGGTGTCTCCAATCCAACGATCCAAAATAGCGAGGAAATGCCGTCTCCCACCTGTAGGTGCATCGCAGGTTTTGCAAGAGACCGTCCGATGAGAATGCATCGCCAAGCCGCTGAGGATCTGCTGTTAGAGATGGCCATCGACGGGTGGATGTGCTTGAAGTATCTGGCCTTCATGAACCTGGTCCATAAGTTCTGACTCGTGCGGAGCTTCAACCACAGTTTCATCGAGAAGGCATTAACGATGTAGGAAAGTTTGGTGAATCCCAAGCCCCCCTCCCTGGTAGGACGAGCCATGGTATCCCAACTAGCCCAATGATGCTTGTTATTGCCGCCACTGTGCCCCCAAAGGAAGTTGCTAAAGATGCTTTCGATCAAAAAGAGCACTTTCTTGGGGGGAGGGAGAACACGCAGCCAGGGTGTAGATGGGAATGGATGTGAGGACGTGTTTGATGAGGATCATCTTGCCACCTAGAGATAGGGTAGCGTCATGCCATCCCTCGAGTTTTTTTTCTGATACGATTGATCAGGTCCTCAAAAATGCCGGTATTGGATTTACCGTAGGGGGCATCCTAGGTAGTGGAATAGGGGATGCTTGATGGGGAAGGAGGTGGTATTGGAGAGGCTAGCCTCGTGCTCTCTCTTGATATTGTAGTGGGTGTAGATAACACTTTTGTCCGGGTTGACCTTCTGGCCCGAGCACCCGGCATATCTCTGAAGCGTGTTGTAGACTACATCCACCGACCCGGCGTCCCTGGAAGAGAAAATAAGGATATCGTTAGTGAAAGCCAGGTGGGTGATGATCGGGCATCCGCTGGCGGTATTATAGTGCTGGAAGTTAGGAGTGCTCGCCATCTTATTAAGGTTTCTGCTCAAGGCGTCCGCCGTAATGATGAAGATGGCGGAAGATAGAGGATCTCCTTGCCTGACCCCGCGACTCGATTTGAAGAAGCCGTTGGCCTGACCTTTGATAACCGTTGAAAACCACGAGTTGGTGATCGATCTCCACACGATGTTGGTCAAAGTTTCGGAAAATTCGAAGGCTCTGAAAACCCAGATCATGAATTGCCAATCCAGTCTGTCATAAGCTTTCTCCATGTCCAATTTGATAGCTATGTTGCCCCCTCTTACAGGGAGCTTCATGCAGGTAATTAATTCTTGGGCCAACATGATATTATCTTAGATATTTCTCTCCTGGACAAAGCCACTCTACTCCTCTGAGATGAACTTGGGTAGAAGACCTGACATGCTGAAGGCGATGATCTTGTTGGTGAAGGTACAAATACTGATGGGGCAGAAATTGCAGAATGTATCCGGGTTATCTTTCTTCGGGATGAGGATCAAATTGGTGCTCAAGATGGCTCTGGGGTAAGTAGCTCCCTGGAGGAAGGCAGAGACCGCTTTGTGGATATCCACCTTGATGATATCCCAACATTTGCAAAAAAATACCCCCAAAAACCTGTCTGGTCCAGGCACACTGTCAAGGGCCCAGACGGCATCTTTCATCTCCTGTTCGAAAGGAGGCTGTTCTAACCGGATATTATCGGTGTCGCTAATAAGGTGGGGAGCCTCTTCCAGGAAGGTATTGTCTCTGAGGACCGTTTCCTTAGAGAACAGCCGGGAATAGAACTTCACGGCCGCCACTTGGATACCCTTTTGATCGCTGATGCTGATCCTAGTTTTATCGGCTATCTGATGGAGAGTGAGTTACTGTCTGCGACCATTGACGCAGGCGTAGAAGTAGCTCGAGTTTTTGTCCCCCTCGCTGTCCTATTTAAGCCTCGCTTTCTGCTTCCAAAAATCGATCTCAACTTTCAGCCTGAATTTGAGGATAGCTTTGGTGAGGTTAAGGATGTTCCTGGTAGCTGGCGAATAGTCGATCATGTACCTGACTTCAGAACGGGTAACGTCATCCTCAGCCTCATGGATGGCCTAAAAAAATATCCCCATAAGCTTGCTTGCTCTAGACCGCTAGGGCTTTCCTCGTGGCCTTGAGCTTGTTGGCTACCCGAGTGAGAGGTTCGGGGGAGTTTGCGTGGTTCCAAGCTTCTGTGACGACGCCCAAGAATTGGGGGTGCTCGCACCAGAAGTCCAGGAAGCGGAAACTCTTTTTGGACTGGCCGGATATGCTAGTAATTCCAACTAGCAGGGGAGCGTGGTCGAATTCGGTGGCATTGAGGTGAGAAAGCTTAGAGGTGGTCCCCATTCCGTGCCAATGGGCATTCGTTAGGGCCCTGTCAAGGCGAGAGTATTGCCGGCGGTCGCCTTCCTGTATGTTGCACCATGTGAAGGCGTTACCGGTGAACGGAATAGGGGAGAGGTGGGAGTTGAAGATGAAGTTGTTAAAATCTTGCATGGCCGAATGAGGGGGAGGACGACCGCCAGTCTTATTTTTTCTGTATGTGATAGCATTAAAGTCCCCTATGCAAAGCTACAGGATGTTAGGGTGGTGATGGTGGATGTCCAGGAGGTCGTTCCAGAGGTGTTTATGATCAACGATGTCACAGCTACCATGGACCGCAGAAAGGATAGCGCACTTGGGGATCAAAGGGTGTTCCATCCAGCAAGATAGGGCTTGTCTGGAGTCCTGAATGACTCCTATATTGACATCCTTCGAGCAGAGGATCCAACTGTCGTGTCTGCCAGCAATGGCCGAATGAAAGCCTAACTGCAGCTGAATGGATTTGAGTCTCTTGTAGGGGATTTTAGGTTCAAGGATGATCAATATGTCGATCTTGTGAGTCTTCTTAAGGCTGGTGATTCTCCTCTTGGTAGGTTTGTTCGCCAGAATGCGGACATTCCAGGAGAGAATGTTCAGCATTAATGGAGCTGGGGGGTTGGTTGGTCTGTTTGGCTGCGGACCTGGTATGCATGGTCAGGGACTCTGCGGCCCCTTTCTTTTCTGATTTCCTGGTTGTGGTGGTAGCCTCTCTCGCCTTCGAGGTAGATGTGCCGAGGATGGAATCCTCGAGGGGGGGGGGGGGGGGTTGGGGAGGGTGTCTTCGGAGGGTTCGACCAATTCTCCTACGGAGTCCAGAACGGGTTCCTCAGGAGGGATGAGAAGGATGTCGTCGGTGGTGCCAATCTGGTCTCCTTCCGACTGGAGTGGGAATCCTGCAGCAAGGACATGAAGTCCACTAAGGGCCTTCTCTGGCCCAAGAATAGCAAGGACGTCTTCGACGGCGACTCCGTGGGAGGCGGGGTGGTCTATGGCATTTCGAAGTTCTTAGAGGGTCTCCTCTACGGCCTCCGGAGGGGGGGGGTCGCTGATGTCCTCAGAGGCCGGCCCGGGGGCCACGACAGTCTGTAGGAAAGGCTATCTCCTGGGAGGGGTCGGTCGCTTTTGAAACGAGGGCGTTAAACTGGTTGGAAAAGGGGTTGGTTTGGTAGGTGGCAGGGGACCACCACTTTGTCCGAGGAGGCTCCTCTGCCTGATTTGCCTTCGCTAGAGTTAAATCTGGTGTGGGAGTTCGGTAGAGGAAGCAGGAGGGATTGTGTAAGCTTTTGATACTTGCCCCAGTTGGGGTGGGATTCTTTTCATGCTGGTTTCTTCTCAAGCTCTGGATGAAGACGGAAACAATGCTTTGAGAGGTGACCGCACAAATGGCAGTGTGAGCGGAAGATAATGTGATTATCGTAGACGATTTATTGGGTGTAAGTCTGGTTGCCAAGTTCAATGAGGATGTGATTGGGGGGTTCGAAGGTGAGGTCGAGTTCCACACATATCTTGGCGTAGTAGGCTTTGGTTAGGTTGCTGGTTTCTGCTGCAATGGCCACATATGTCCCGAATGAGTTGGCTATACGCCTAAGAGCCGCTGGAACGAAACAAATGAGTGGAAGATTGGAAAGGGTCACCCAGGCAGCAACCGTCGCTGTGTCTTCCTTAGTGTTAAAGCTCGCTGACCACTTGATTATCTTCATCCGGTGGGAATCAACCCTACTGGTGCCTTTGGACCACACGGTCCTGTGGTTAAGATCGGAGGAGAGATGGAGCAGAATATGCCTCGGGTCGAGGGGTGCCACCCTGTATTCTGCAGAGAGATGCCAACTAGCAATAACTTCCCGAACCCGGGAGAGTTAAGGACAGCCTGAGGAGAATTTGAGAACGAAAAAGTAGAAAAAAAAGGTGGCCTGGGAGGTCAGTTCCTGGTCGGTGAAGGGCACCCTAGGCACGGAAGATGCTAACGAATACTCAAGTTTGGGGAGAGGGACATCCGGAAATAGGAGCCCCTGCTTGGACATCCTGTTTGGACGAAGCTTGTCGGAGAAGGAAGGCATCGGAGGAACCGACGAAGGGGGCAGTCCCCGGGCCACGCAGGGGGCAGGCCGCACGGAGGAGGAGGGAGAGGGTGGAGCTACAGCCGACCGGGGGACCGGGACCAAGCTTGGGATGAGAGCGATGAGGTTTTTCGGGAGAGAGTGACCCGAGGGGGTGGGGAGGGGATCACAGTGGGTGTGCTTAAGGGCGCGACACGGCCCGCTGAGGTCGATCACGGCTGGGGAGAGGACGGAAGCGGCTCCGGGCTGGGCGCTAGAACCTCTCGCATCAGACTGCGAAGAAGATGGAAGAGAAAGGAAAGGTAGGGGAAAAAAGAGAGAATGAGGGCGGAGGAAGGGGTGGGTGGGTGGCAGCAGCTGGCGGGGACACAAGCAGGAGGGCCATCAGCCTGAAGGGGTGCGCCTCCAATGATGCCAAAGCTGTATGCGCCTTCAGGGGTAGAGCTGTCGCATGCGCCCGAAGAAGATGGAAGGCCATATACGCCTAGAGAGGGGTCGACACATAATGCGCCAATAGGGGATGGGTCGCCATGTGCGCCCGCAGGGGAAAGAGGGGGGATGCCATATACGCCCACTGAGGAGAATGGGCGGTTATATGCGCCCCGAAGAGAAGAGCCAAATGCTTCCGCGGTGGCTAGAGGGGTGCCGCCATAAGCACCCACTGAGGGAGCTGCATAGAAGGGGATGCCATATGCGCCCACAGAGGAGAAGGAAAGGTCGTATGCGCCCAGGGAAGGGGGCCCTTATGTGCCTGCGGATGCAGGCGGGGGCCCGCCATATGCGCCCATAGAGGGAGGGGGCATATGCGTCCACGGGGGGAGGGCCTCTATATGGGCCCACAGTAGGGCGGACTTATGCGCCCACGCGCATAGGGGAGCATAGCTGCGCGACACTTGGCGTCGAGAATGCGCCGTAAGGAGAATGAACGGGAAATTCAAAATTCGAATTCAAACTTTGGAACTTCCCCTCGAACTCCAATCCCGATGAGGGCTGGGAGGAGAGCAGGCTGGAGGCTGCAGCTACCCTCGGAGAGGAAAAGGCGACGGGGTGGGGGGGAGGGGGGAGCCGCCTGATGTATCATAGCCAGTCGGAGATGGGCTGCGCCTCTGCTAGGGCGACGAGAGGAGAAGCTGAGGGCTGTGAGGGCACAGGGAGGGGGCGGGCCGCGACCTCCAGGGGGAGGGCAACTAGGGGAGGCCGGAGGATGCAAATGTTGACGGAGGGGAGGGGGGAGGCGGAGCCTGGCGAGGGGAAGGCGATCGAGGCAGGGGCTGTGGTCCGAGGACAGCAAGGAGGTCGGAAGAAGGGCAGCCTGGCCGGACCCAGTAGGGGGCCGCCATGCGAGGAGAGAGAAAGGTGGATGGAAGACCCAGCGGGCAACCGCAGGCCTAGGCGGGGCCGGAGAGAATACCCTCAGCGGAAGGGGAGTTCGGAGCTGGAGAGCGCATGGAGTCTGTATCTTTTGGTATTATATTTATATATATATATATAATATATAGAATGGGGATGCTCCCCAAGTCGCGGAGCAGGCGCCGAGCGCCACCCCCTTCGGCCGTCGGCGCCACCCCTCTCTTCCTCTGGGTCGGTGCCTCCCCCTGGGCGGTCGGCCTCCTCGGGCTGACCGCGCCCACCGGCCACTTCCCCTTTCTCGGTGCCCCGCCTCTTCCCCACCGCCCCAATTTCCCCGACGGGCCTAGCTTCTCCTGGGCTCCTCCCTTCGCCGGCGACCTCTACCTCCTCCACCCACCCCCTCCTCAGTGCCGTTCCCCTTTCCGGCATCCGCGGCGCCACCGGCCTCGGCGCAGACGGCCCGGTTCTCCCTCGTTGGCAGCCCCCTCCGGCTTCTCCCAGGCCCCTTCCCTCCTCGGTCCACCGCCAGGGTCGCTTCCCGCTCCGTCTGCTCCCCACCGTCCCGCCCCGGTGCTTTCTCCTCCCGCCGTCCCTCTCGTCGTGCCTCCCCCAGCCCCGGCAGCGGCTTTCCACCAGGCACCTCCCCCTCAGCGGTGGCTCGGGCTCCCCGCCCCTTCCTCTTCCCCTTCCCTCGCCCCGCCAGGCGTCTATGCCCCGGCGTCCCCCCCTCCCGCAGCCCCGCTCGCCGTGGCTCCCTCGGCCGGGGCCGTCCTCCCGGCCCACACCCCTCAGAGGTGGCTCCCTCTCCCTATCCCCTCGGTGGCGCCCCCCTCCCCCAGGCCCCGGCGGAGCTGGCCCTCCTTCCTCCTGGTCGTGGTGCGTTTGTCGCTCCCCCTTTGGGGTCGAGCACCTCCTTCTCCTCCCTGCCGCAACCTCGGGTCCTCCGGCAGATTTGTTCGCCGTCCTCCCTTAGTTGGGGCCGGCCCCCTCATCGGGCCTCCCTCCTAGGCCGTGGCCCCCCCGAGTCTGACCACCTCCTCCCCCCCCCGCCCACGCAGGTTCCTTTCTCCTTCCCCTGGTCTTTCTGGTCCCTCGCCCCCTTCTTGGAGCGCCTCCCTCTCCGTGGAGTCGACGGAATTGCCGAATCCCCCTCGCCGAAGCACTCCTCCCCCCTCCTCCGAAGTCGATCCGCGTCTCCTCCCCTCCTCGGTGAGGCCTCCGCTGGTTCGCTGGCTCGCCGTGACCCCCTCCCGCGCCGGCGAGCCGTGGCTTTCTCCCCCCTCTCCCCCAGCGACGAGGCGCCTCGGGTTCCATCCCCGCTTCGCCGCAGGCGTCCTCCCTCGGCCTCCGCCAGCCGCCCGGAGGCTCTCCCCCGCCGTAGCATCCCCCTCCGCCTCCTCCTCCGAAGTCGACTTCCATCCCCCTGGAGTGCCCCCGCCGGAGCCGACCCGCCCCTAGAGCTGGCTCCGCCTCCTCCGGTTCTCGTGCCGCCCGCCTCGGGCCAACGCCCCGGGTCTCGCGCTGGGTGCCTCGGGCCGCCCGCCCCGGGTCTCGCGCTGGGCGCCTTGGGCCTCCCGTTTCGGGCCTCCCGCCCCGGGTCCCGCGCTGGACGCCTCGGTCCGCCCCCCACGGGCCTTGTGCGGCTCTCCTCGGGCAGCACCCCACCCTCCTCGGGCCTGGCATGGGTGAGCCCCGAGGCACCGTCGTGCAGTGGGCTGTGGGCTCGTCCTGCTGTTCCTTTTTTTTTGGCCCATTTGGGGCAGGCCCAGCCATGGGCCCTTTTGTCGTCTGGTTTGTTATTGTGTGTGGCCCATTTGGGGCAGGCCCAGCTATGGGCCCTTTTGTGGTTTGGTTTGTGGCCCTTTGGACCAGCCCAGCTAGTGGGCCTTTTGTTGTCGGCGTTTGGGTGCCCTTTCGGGACCGACCCAGTTTATAGGTCCTTCAATAAAATTTCCTATACCAAAAATATATATATATATATATATATATATATATATATATATATATATATATATATATATATATATATATATATATATATATATATATAAGGATTCAAGAAGAACGAGAGGGTCTATATGCAAAATAAACATCAATTTCTCAATCCCGCCAACTCGGCGATCCCTCAGTCCATTCCGAAAACCCATGCCCTTCTTTGGGGTTGGATATAGGTAAGTTTTCTATTAAGTTGGGAATTTTGATGCTTTGGTAATTAGTTGATGAAATTTTATTGACATTTTGGTTAAGAATCATTTAGATTTTGTATATTATACATAATGTTGTATTCGCAAGTGATATATATATATATATATATATATATATATATATATATATATATATATATATATATATATATATATATATATATATATATATATATGTATTTTATATATATATATATATATATATATATATATAAAATACATATATATATATATATATATATATATATATATATATATATATATATATATATATATATATATATATATGTATATATATATATATATATAAAATATATATATATATATATTTTATATATATATATATATACATATATATATATATATATATATATATATATATATATATATATATATATATATATATATATATATATATATATATATATATATATATATATATTATATATATATATATATATATATATTATATATAATATATATTTTATATATATATATATATATATATATATATTTTATATATATATATATACATATATATATATATATATATATATATATATATATAAAAAAATATATATATATATATATATATATGTATATATATATATATATATATATATGTATATATATATATATATATATATATATATATATATATATATACATATATATATATATATATGTATATATATATATATATATATATATATATATATATATATATTTTATTTATATATATATATATATATATATATATATATATATATATATATATATATATATATATATATATATATATATATATATAAAATGCTTCGAGAGGCTACAACTCAGCCCGAAGGTCCCACCCGGCACGTAGGCCGCATGTAGCTGCACCATATAACACCTACACTGCACCAAACCACCACTCCACTACTTAATTCCTCCAAAGAGAAATTAAATGGCTCATCTGTTGCTTGAACCCGCAACTTTATGGAGGGATTCATCGGTCTTAACTGCTAGGCTACTTTCGGTCTTAACTGCTAGGCTACTTTATATATATATATATATATATATATATATATATATATATATATATATATATATATATATATATATATATATATATTCAAAGGAAAGGGAATTTTATTAAAGCAAGCAGCTCTCAAGGAGCAGAACACAGGACCCACGGGCTGGGCGAGCTCCAGAGGGGCTCCAAAAAACAAAATTCGAAATTCGAAATTCAAAAAACAAGAAAGGAAAGGACACCTAACAGCACTCAGCCCGAGGGTGTCTTGGGACACCCAGACGTGACGCCCGAGGAGGAGAGGGGGGTTCGACCCCGAGGGGGGAAGCAGGGGCGTCACCACGGCGAGGGGGGGAGCCACGGCGAGGGGAGGGGGCTCGACCCCGCGTAGCCCGAGGTGGAGAGGGGGGGCTCAACCCCGAGGGGGGGAGTAGGCGCGTCACCACGGTAAGAGGGGAAGCCACGACGAAGGTAGGGGGCTCGACCCCGGGGGAGCGAGAGAAGAGAAGGGGAATCGACCACGGGGGAGCCGGAGGGGGAGGGGGCTCGACCCCAGGGGGGAGGGGTAGGGGGAGCCACGACGGAGGGGGAGGCTCGACCCCGGAAGAGGAGGGGGAGCCGCCTGGAAGAGGAGAGGAGGGGAGGAGTGGGGGGCTCAGACCCGGGGGAGCCGGTGGGGGAGGGACTCGACCCCGAGGGGGGGAGCTGGGGGGGAGCCACGGCGAGTGGAGGGGGGCTCGACCACGAGGAAGGGTGGAGTGGGTGGGGCTCGGACCCGGGGGAACCAGATGGGGAGGGGCTCAACCCCGAGGGGGGAGCAGGGAAGTCACCACGGCGAGGGGAGAGCCACGGCAAGGGGAGGGAGGCTCGACCCCGCGTAGCCCGAGGTGGAGAGGGGGGGATCAACCCCGGGGGGGGAGCAGGGGTGGGGGGAGCCACGACGAGGGGAAGGAGGCTCGACCCCGGGGGAGCGAGAGGGGAGGAGGGGGGGCTCGACCATATATATATATATATATATATATATATATATAGATATTTATATATATATATATATATATATATATATATATATATATATATATATATATATATATATATATATATATATATATCTTACACTATATAATGAGGCTTCAAAACGGCTCACTTTTGAGCCGTCATTATATCATGGTCTATTTTATATTTAAAAAAATAAATTATGTAAACAAATGTCAAAAAAAGTTCAAAAATGTTATATATATTTAACATGGAGAATCGAACTCAACCAAACAAGAAAAATACCTCCACTTTAACCACATGAGTTAGAAAAATATTTGATTATAATTGGATAATATTCTTTTATACGTGTAAAGCACGTGCATTTGCTAGTATATATAAATGTTCCATCGGTCTAAGCCGTCACTATATCATGGTCTATTTTTTTTTAAATTATGTAAACAAATGTTGATTTTTTTTTTAAATTGTTATATATATTCATTGTGGGGAATCGAACTTAACCAAATAAGAAGAATAACTTCCACCTTAACCACATGAGTTAGAAGAAATATTTGACTATAATTGAATAATGTTCTTATTATACATTATTATACGTGAAAAGCACATGCATTTACTAGTATATATAATAAGGCTTTAAAATGGCTCAAAAATAAGCCATCAAGCCATATGTATATCATCATCCATTTAAATAAATTAAAAATAAATAAATAACTAAACAAATACCTAAATACTCTATTAATTATTTAAATAACTAAGTATTTAACTATCTAATATGATTTAGTCATAACTAAATAATTCTAACTCAAGTAGTTAAGGTGGGTAAGTTTTCTTGGTTGTTTGATTTCAATTTCTAGGAATGATATTTTTTACAATAAATTTATATTTAATTTTTAAAAATATTTTTTGCACGTGCAATACACTTGTACATTACTAGTATATATATACATATATATATATATATATATATATATATATATATATTTTTATATATATATATATATATATATATATATATATATATATATATATATATATATATATATATATATATATAGAAAGAGAGTGAGAGACAGAGACAGAGAGAGAGAGAGAGGAGTGCTTTAGAACCAGCCGGCTGGTTTTGTATTATGAAACCAACCTATGTTATACACATTGGATTGGAATTGAATGATTCAGATTAAATGACTTAAAAATGTGGTGGGATCTACACCTTTTAATCTCAACCATTAAATTCCAATATGAAACATAGGATGTTCCATAATACAAAACCAACCGGCTGGTTTTAGAATGTTTCTGTATATATATATATATATATATATATATATATATATATATATATATATATATATATATATTAAAATATATATATATATATATATATATATATATATATAATATATATATATATATATATATATATATATATATATATATATATATATATATATATATATATATATATATATATATATATATAAAAATATATATATATTAAAAAAAAATATTATATATATATATATATATATATATATATATATATATATATATATAATATTTTTTTAATATATATATATTTTTTAATATATATATATATATATATATATTATTATTTTTATTTTATATATATATATTTATATATATATATATATATATATATATTTTTTTATATATATATATAAAAAATATATATATAAATATATTTTTTTTTATATTTTTTTTATATTTTATATATATATTTTATATATATATATATATATATATATATATATATATATATATATATATATATATATATATATAGCCCTATATATATATATATTTTTTTTTCCCTATATATATATATATATATATATATATATATATATATATATATATATAGGGTAATGCTATAGAACCACCCGGGTGGTTTCATATTATGGAACCATCCCGTGTTGCATGCGTCGGATTGGAATTGAGTGGATGAGATTAAAAGGTGATGGGGTCTACACCTTTTAATCTCAACCACCAAATCCAAATCCAACCCATATAACAAAGGGTACTTCCATAATATGAAACCACTCGGTGGTTCTAATATATATATATATATATATATATATATATATATATATATATATATATATATATATAAAGAAAAATGCTTCCATCACCATCCCCCTTTCCCTCCTTCTCCGCCCGGATCCTCTCCCCCCGACGCCTGCATGCCCCCTTCCCTCCCTCGTCGACGTCTCATAGCCGACTGGCGGTTGCCGGAGCCCTGCTTCCTCCTCCCATGCCCGGCGTGGTCTCTTCTCCGTTCCCAAACCGCTGGCGGAGAAAGCGTTGCCGCCACCCTTATCTACCCAGGCCGAGGCCCCTGCGGCAGCCCCCCTCGTGTACTCCTCTTCAATCCTCGGTGCCCCCTCCCTCGAGTGGAAGGAAGAGATACTTGCTCTTATAGGGCGTTTGTGGGTCCACTCTCACCCGCACTCAGCTCGTCCATCACCGCCTCAGGCTGCGGCCCCTCGCCCGAAGACCGGCCTTCCAGTCCTGCCTCCACGGGTCGGGTTCCATCTCCGTCGTCGCGGCCGGCGTAGTTGGCCCTCCGGATGCGCCTCTTCCAGCCGCTGCCCCCTCGGGAGGAGGAACAGTTCTCGAGCCGGGCGCTGGGCTCGAGGCTCCCCAGTCTTCAGCCCTCCCTACAGCTGGCACAGCTGACCTACTACCATGGCGTGGCCGTCGAGGGCTTGTCCCTTCTTTTGTGCCTAGTCAGTTCGTTGCCCACGTGGGCACGGCCTCGTCACATCACCCCTTGGCGCAAGTTGCTAACTGCGCCCGGTTTTTGGCGCAAGCGGTGGGCAGCCCTCCTTCCTCGGGAGGAGTGGCGGCCCCCTCGCCCGAAGACCGACCTCCTCAGTCCTGCCTTCGCGGGTCGAGTACCCCCCCAACCACCGCCTGTCCAGTACAAGTTAGCCACCTTCTCCGTTGCCGCGGCCGACATTGTTGGCCCTCCGGATGCGCCTACCCCAGCCACTGACCCGTTCCCCTCGCGATGAGGGACAGGTCTTGAGCAGGGCGCTGGGCTTGAGGCTCCCCAGTCTTCTGCCCTCCCTACAGCTGGCACAGCTGACCTTCTTCCATGGCATAGCCTTCGAGGGATTGTCCCTTCAACTGTCCCCAGTCAGTTCATCGCCCACGTGGCCACAGCCACGTCACATCCCCCCATTGGCGCAAGTTGCTAAATGCGCAAGAATTCTAGTGCTAGCAGTGGGCGGCCCTCCTTCCCCGGAAGGAGTAGCGAGCTACGAGACTGGCACGGGGCCAGAGACTACGCTCCCCTGCCCCCGAGGCGCCTGTCCCCCTTCCCCCTTGGGAGTTGCGCCGAGCAGGGATGGCGCACTCTACCATCTTGCGCATAACCCACCCCCCGTCCCCTTTTCCCTCCATTGGGAGGCACGTCGATAAGTTTGGGCGCATCTCATTCATCTGCACCCGGCTCTTGTGGGCCCCCTAGCTGGGCGTAAGCTAAGATCTCGAGCCGCACTGGCGTTTCCGACCTTATTGCGCGTACCCCCCTTCTGGTCCCCTGTTGATCCCCTCAGGAGGCGTGCAGTATAGAGCGGGCGCCACTCACCCTACTGTGCCCGGGGCGCAACCCATTGTTAGCATCGCCCACCTGGTGGGCCACCCCCCCTCGTGCCCATCGAAGGCGCAACCAGCCATGGGCGCTGCCTCCCCCCGCCCTTCTGCGCACGGGATGACATGTGCCCCTTTTTTAAATGTCAGCCTTCGGCGCACCCTACGTCTGGTGCTGGTTTTGCTCGCCTATCGGCGCACACGACTTGCGCCCCATCGCTGCCCGCTGGACTCACATGTCCCCTATGGCGCTATTCGCGACGGGTGCTGGACTCCCTCCCCCCTCGGCGACCGCGTCTCTCTGCGCCTGCCTTTCAAGCAAAGCGTCCCCTATCCTTCCCAGGGCGATTGCTGATCCTCTCCCCAGCCTTGTTAGCAGTGCGCCCCCCAACACCACTCTGGCGCTTGGTCACTATAACAAAAAATCCTTTTAATGACGGCTAAAAAGCATCATTAATGACAAACCATGACGCTTTTTTTTTGTTTCAAAACAAGCGTTATGAAAACGAGTGTTATAAATGTTTTTTAAAAGCGTTATAAAAAAATCGTCATGGATAGTTCCTATAAAAGCGTTTTGAATAGTTAATATATAGTGCACAATTCAGGACAGTTTTAAAATGTTATGAATAGATAATATGTATAGACTCAATGCACCACATTTATAACACTTTATACTATTCAAATTAGCATATTTATAACGCTCTATACTGCACATTATATATTAGATTCCAAAAACTTAATATTATATATCACCATCTTTATTACATTTCTCAAAATAGAGTACATATCAACATCTTCATTACATTCTCAAAATAGAATATCCAAATACATATATACATTTACAACTACCAAAATTATCCACATCAAAACTTGGCCACATCAAAACTGTCCACAGAACATGTAACAAAACCCTAAAAAAGATAAAAACAAGGTTCAATATACTTTGTAATGTAATGTGAAAATTGCAAGAAACGAAGGACTTGTACACATTTTTCAAGCAAATTTTAATCCAGTAATTACCAATAACTTGTATCAAATTTTAAAGCAAATTTTAATCCAGTAATTACCACAACAGTAATTACCAATAACTTGTATCAAATTTTAAAGCAAAAAATAGTGCACTATTTGTATAAATAATAGCAAGGTAGAAGACCCTTACATAATGGATGAAATTATAATCCAGAAACATTATAATTCAAAGGAGAAAAGTTTAAATATTATCAGTAAACAAGATTATGTTACAAGCAAATCCAAGAATACTAAGAAGTGACAGTACTTGCATCCGTTTAAGGTTTAGTCAGAGAAAATGTATAGGCTAACATAATGGGGGCATGGACTACCAGCTCAGAGAAAATGTACAGGCAGAGAGGCGCCAATGTAGATTATCTAAGCCTATGCAAAACATAACCAAGTTTATACTGTTGCCAAAGTGAAAGGGACTTATCTGGATTGGCCCCATCTTGTAACTCTATTTTTTTTTTTACCATATTTTGAATCTCACTTTTGGATATGCTTTTTCACTCTGGAGAGAATTTTTGCATAGAGGAACAAGATGTAAAGAGAGCATATGGCCAAATACAATCTTCATATAACTAGAATTGACTAAAACTTAAGTTTTAACTTTTTCTTGCATGAAATTTCTGGCTTGGTGTCTGTATATCTCAACTTGACCTTTGCTTTATCAAGCTCCTTAAAGTTTCCTTTTCCCTTGCAATGAAAGATGATGACAAACATAAAACTTTCTTATGGAAAGTATGAATTTGATAAAGGAGCTCATCCTTCTCCAGCTCAAGTTAAACATATTGTCCTACCAAAAAACCAATAATAACATCAAATGAAAAAAAACATAGAAACAAAGAGCAATATCAGTTGTTAGTGGTCCAAGAGTATAAAAGGGTGCCTCATTGCACCATTGCAGTTGTTTTTCCATATTTTCTGGAATTTTATGCATAAGAATATGTCCAGGTCCTTCATTCATTACCTACATAATCCCAAAAAGTAACTTTCAGAAATGCATGATTAAAAGCATAGCCAAGTTCACTCTTCAAATCTTCAGTCAGCTAATTAAATTCATCAAGAACATCTTAATCTTAGATGAATGTTAATGTTTGCCTGCCTCATAGAAATAATGAAATAATCATAACAGAGTCTTCTTAATAATGTACTCATAGTACAGCTCTAGAGATTTTCAACATATTGAGAAATTATTATGGTAAACAAAATCTACAAGCCTTATTTCTTAACCTTGTTTTCTAATTACATAGTGGGTGCATAAATAAGGTAAATTGTACTAAAACCAAGACCCGAAGAAAGAAAATTGAACTGTGATCCTTGTTGCTAATAAACAATTGATTATTAATTAGCAGATATCGAAGTTGATGTTACATCTAGTCACCAAAATAAGCTGGTCACCAAAATAAGCTTATTGTTAGTTTCATGTACATTGCCTCCAAAGGCTGCAGGCGGATAACAAATTCATTTCTCCCTTGTTTTTAATTTTATCTGCATAAGATAAACACCAGGGCCAATATTTATGTTTTGTAATTCTTTACTAAAGAAGGTCCACCAATAAGATAAATATATTGGATCTTTGACGTCGTAATAATTATGTAGAGTAATAAGCTACAAACCACAAATTGAACAACATTATTTAATAGTAAAGGAGACAGAAGAAGAGGAATAGTAAGTTCTGATTATGTGACTCTTTAAAATCAAGTTTACAATGAGAGTTCAACGTCAAGTTCTGATTTTCAAATTTAGCTACCCAAATCAGTACCATAATGATCTTTAATCCATAACAAGCATACAGTGGCATGGAGAAAACATTGATTTCGTCTATCGTAGTGTATATTGGAGGCATGTGTCATGTCCGATTCGTGCTCGATACCAATGGACACAACACCAACTTTAAGAGCGTATGTGCTTCCAAAGGGCAAGCATAGGCAGGATATAAAAGAACTAGATACCTTCCACCATAGAGCTAGAATATGAGGGTTGGCAAATTCAGATCTCGACCATTACCTTCTCCTTGTCCAATTCGAAGCACCCGTTACACTTGGAAAAACCCCGCCGCAGGTTCTTGCTCGAGAGGCACTCAAAGTTCCAGCACCGGCAGTCGTTCTACCGTACGTTCCACCGTACGTTCCTGACCGTACCGTAAGTCTTGTTCGTTCCGTAAGTCTTGTTCATGCCCCCGTCTCCCCGTCAACACCACCACGCCAAATCACAGCGTCACCACCGGCGACCGCTAGCCACCACTACTACCTCCCACCTCCCACCATCACAACCAAACCACACCAGTATAGAATGAAAGAGGAAGAGAACTTACCTAACCTAAATCCGCAACTCTACCAGCCTCGCCGTCCCCCGCCTACGGCGAGCCTCCCCAAGCTTCCTTGAGCCCCCCTTCCGCATTAAAGCCGACAACCCCTCCGTCCATGCCACTGCCAGTGGTGAGGACTCCCCTCTCTTCTCTATGCCGCCATCCAGAGCCTGCGCTCGCCCAGATGTGCCGGCGACGTTGACGGAACCCTCAGCCAGATCCGATCCTGTCAGTCGATGCCGCCCTCTGGGGTGCTCCGCCCGACGCTGACCTCCGGTATTTCCCCGAGCTCCCGCCGTGCCACCCGTGTCTTCTTCCGCCGTGCCGCCTTGGCTCCGCTGTGAGCCATGGCCAAGCCAGCTGTTACCCAAGTGACCACCCTTTTCTTCTTTCTCATCTCTCTCTGTGATTTCAATTAGGATAGGAAATAAATGAGAACATCTATGAACGGACTCCCCATCTCCTCCTCCCTTTCTAACTAGGTTTAGGATTTTGGATTTAGGGTTAGGGTTTTGGAGTTGGGGGAAAGGAAGGAGAAGAAGAGGAGGAGAGGAGAGTGTTAACTTGCTGAACTAGAGTTAGGGTTTTGGAGTTGGGGGAGAGAAGGGAGAAGAAAGGAGGAGAAGGAGAATACCAGAAGGTTTTGGGGGAGAGGCGAGTTTTTTGTTGAAGTGCGGGCTATAGCAAGGATTTTGCCAACAATTAAACTTAAAAAACATTACAAGTTTGCCACCGCTCTAAAATATTAATAACGTTTTATTTTATAAATGTTATAAAAAGTCCAGAATTAGCCCAAACCGTTATAGAAAAAAGGTATTTCGAACTTTGTTAACGCTTAGGTATCAGGCGTCATCAATACGTTTTGTCGAGCGGTATTAATAGACCTTTTTGTTGTAGTGGGTATCTCTCCGGCTCTCTCGCTCCCTTCCTCCAGCCACGTGCCTTTTGGCGCTGGCCTTGATCCAGCGGCTCCCCTGGACCTGCTGCTCGTGTCAGCTTCTTCGGCTACATCCCCGTCCTCTGGTGCTCCCACCACAGTGCGTCCTGGACAGCGTGCCCACTATCTTCCCAAATCCCCCGCTCAGCCGACGGGGGCAACTCCTCCTCTTACCAGCGCACTCGCCGGTGGCCCGACCTTCCTTCCCCCTGTGATCCCCGCGGGACTATCCTCCTTTGCCGCTCCCGGGCACTCCCCCTCTTCAAACATTCCCCGAGCTGTGACCCCACCCGGAGCCACCCCCCTCGTCCATCCCTAGCACGGTGGACCCCCCTCGTGCTCCCTCTTACGCCGAGGTTCTCCGACCTGATCAAGGGAAGCACTTACCACCTCCTGTGGCAGAGATTCAGCTGCCGGACGTTATATTTTTGCCTCCTACCGTCGACTGTCCCATCCGTGTCCCCTTTGCCGCGGTGGAAATTTCCTCCCTATCCTCCTCTTTCAATAAGACATTTGTCCTCAAATTTGGATCCAGATGCCCAAAAATTCCTATTGTCACGGAAGCTGTCGCCAGGTGGGGCCTCTCTGCCACCTACCGGGTCGTACCGCTTGACCCCAAGCACATGTTCCTACACCTTTCATCTGAAACGGACTACTCGCTAGTTCGGACCAAGGGGACTTCCAGAATCGGCACACAGACCATTAAAATTGTCAAATGGTCTCCCAAATTCAACCCAAAAGTTGACTCGACAATCATATCAACATGGATCACCCTTTCCAACCTGCCCCTGGTTTGCTTCCCCACAGCCACCCTCAAACGGATAGCCAGCTCCTTCAGGACCTTGGTTGCTATCGCGGAAGAAACTCACAACCTCTCCAAATACAACTACGTGAAGATATGTGTGGAACTGGACCTCACATATGACCCTCCCAAACTCATAGAAATTGAGCTCGGAGATTAAACACACCGACAATTGCTAGTTTATGATAACAATACCATCTTTTGTAAATACTGCCAGATGAGCGGCCACTCCACATAGAACTGCTATCGTGCCTACCCCAAGCTCAAGAAGCCAAGCCCGCGTAACCCGCGCGCTCTGGCTGATCAATGTGAACCTGTCACTGGGGATACAACTATGCCCCCCAATCCTCCCCTTCTGATTGAAGGCACTGCTCTAATGACCAACTCCCGTCCGAATAACACGACTTCATCCGCTATCATCCCATTCAATCCCCCGACTATCTCAATCAACAACTCCATTGAACTCCTCACTTGCATCACCCCTGATAGTGCGCACGACAACTCCAGAGAGCCCTCCGCGTACGCCATCGACAACGGAGACGTTCAGCTAGATCCCCCTTAGCCCAACAGTGGGGCCGAGCGACACATCCCACCTCAGCCACATTTGACAGGAGTCATCATCACTCCCAGCACGCCACCCCGTATCTCATCCTTCAACTCATCAGAATCCATAATATCCCCCCTTCTGAGGATGCTCACTCTCCCCATAGTCCCACCCGACCTCAACAGCCTGTAGAGGCTCAGACGGAGAGCCGGCCAGAGAAGTAACCTGCACCCAGGCCTCTCGAGACTCACCAAACTCGTCCCACATCCGAAATGGCTACCCCCTCGTCTGTGGCTGGCCCCCCCGGCATCCTTTCCCTCTTATTGCAGATGTCCAACCCAGCTTCGACCTCACTTTAACCGACAAATTGTGGCAAGCCAAGGAAGCGGGTTTACTGGATCGCAACAATCCTCTAAGCGCCCTAGAAGACAGCAAAAAAGACTCCACTATATCCTTGTCAGATGACAACGGTAGCAGGGATCCCGACGGGCCTAGCACCGAAGTCAACGGGGCCACCACCTCACCCCCACAAAAAACCTCCTCTAAAAAGAACAAAAACAAACAAAAGCAGCAGACGGCAAGGACTATGAGGTCTACCACGAAGGTTAACCACCCCCTCCCACTATCCCATCAAATGCTTAACATCATATCCTGGAACGTGAGAGGGCTAGGAAACAAACCGACGCTGAACAGAATCCTCAGCCTCAAGAAAACTAGTCGTATAGATCTTCTTATCGTTATTGAACCAAAATCCCCCCCAAAAAAATCAAAGCCACTCAACTCAAGCTCGGATTCCCTCATGCCATCACCGATTGTAATGACATTTGGATCTTTTTTGGGCCTGAATTCAAATTGTCCATCATAAAAGACTCGCCTCAGGCTCTCTCTTGTTGGATCGAACATCCGGCCCTCAAGTCCCGCTCCATCCTTTCCGCCGTCCATGGCAGTTGTGGCTACACTGAGCGAATATTGCTTTGGGAAGACCTGCTGGAAGCCGTCTCTCCCTACCATGGTCTCCCATGGCTGTGCATCAGAGATTTCAACACGGTGTCTAGCAGAGAGGAGAAATCCGGTGGTCGCTCGCCTCCCCAGCCTGCGATGGACGATTTCAATAACTTCATTTTCCAAGGAAAACTCCATCCCCTTCCACGACAATGCATTCACCTGGTGCAACATGCAGGAGGGCAATCGGCGCCAGTACTCTCGCTTAGATCGGACGATGGTCAACGATCATTGGTCTGACATGGGCCTGATCATAAACCTCTCTCATCTGAACTCTACTGAATCAGACCACTTTCCTCTCCTCTTCATGATCAGCAACAACCACACCGGTACCAAAAAACCATTTCGCTTCCTCACCTTCTGGAGGCATCATCCCCAATTCCAGAACGTCGTGGCATCTGCTTGGAACTCTATTTCAGAACTTGACCCTCTGTTACGTGTGGCGGCTAAACTTAAAGTCACTCGCAAAGCATTATTGTCCTGGAGCAAGACGGCTTTTGGAGACATCTTCCAGGCCATTAAGGTGGCGGAAGACGATGTCACTCGCATCGAAATCTTGTTTACCACCGATAAAACTTCGACTACCCATGCCTCGCTCAACCTCGCCAGAGCTATTCTGAAATCCAGGCTCAAGGTGGAAACAGATTTCTGGAGGTAAAAAGCCAAATTGACCTGGGACATCGAAGGTGATCGGAATTCCAATTTCTTTCACGCGTGTGTCAAAGTCGCGAAAACCAATTATAACTTCACCGGATATCCGACGATAATGGCGCCCTGATGGAGGATCGGGAAGGCATTCAGGCTGCGATGGAGAAATCCTACTCTAAACTTTTTACTAAAGAGCAGGTCGTTAAAGACGTCGTGCTTCTGTCCGAAATCCCATCCCTCATCAGCAACAGCGAGAACGAGACCCTGTTGGTTACCCCTTCATTGGAAGAGGTGGAGGAGGCTGTCTGGTCTATAAAAGAACACAGTGCTCCAGGGCCTGATGGATTCAATGGCGTATTCTTCAGAGCCTGTTGGCACACCTTAAAATACGACTTACTGGAGGCCACTATTGCCTTTTTCCAGGGGGCGAGATATCCCAAATCCATTTCTTGCTCAAACATCATCCTGATCCCCAAGAAAGACAACCCGGAAACCTTCAAAGACTTTCGCCCTATCAGCTTATGCACCTTCACCAACAAGATCATATCGAAGATCATTGCCAACCGGATGTCCAATCTCCTCCCCAAAATCATCTTCGAAGAGCAAAGCGGGTTTGTTCAAGGCCGTAACATCACTGACAATATTCTTCTAGCTCAAGAGATGATCACATGTATGAAGTTCCCGTCTAGAGCCGAAAACGTTGCCATTAAATTGGACATGGAGAAGGCATACGATCGCCTGGACTGGCAATTCATGATCTGGGTCTTCAGGGCATTCGGCTTCTCCGAATCTTGGATTGACATTATCTTCCGATCTATCAACAACACATGGTTTTCCACCGTCAACAATGGTCAGGCAGCAGGGTTCTTTCGATCCACCCGAGGGTTTAGACAAAAGGATCCCCTCTCTTCCACCATTTTCATCATTGCGGCAGAAGCGCTCAGTAGAAGCCTCAATAGCATGCCCAGAATTCCTGGTTTCTATCACTTCCACACCACCACTGGCTGTCCACTTGTCACTCACCTGGTGTACGCTGATGACATCCTTATTTTCTCCTCTGGAGACTTCGGATCGATCGAGGTAGTGTTAAGCACCCTCACGAGATACATAAGCTGGGACAGCGCATCAATAACAACAAGAGCGTTATTTATACCCATCACAAAGCCGACAGATCTCGTTCGGCTGTTCTTTTCGACATGACCTCGTTCGCCACAGCCTACCCGCCTTTCATCTACTTGGGCTGCCCGCTTGTGTACGGAAGGTCAAACTCGGGTATATACGACAACCTCGTAGACAGGATCCGTAAACTGATCGCGGGATGGCACAACACAATATTATCTCCGGGGGGCAAATTGATCCTTATCAAACACGTCCTTTCCTCCATCCCGTTGTACACCTTTGCCGTCTGCTCCCCCACCAAGAAGGTCCTCCACTATCTTGAATCCCTCTTCGCCAAGTTCTTCTGGGGTCAACGCGACGGCAAGGACAAACACCACTGGACCAGTTGGGATACCATGGCCAAACCAACCGAAGAAAGAGGTATAGGATTCAGCAGACTTGTCCACATCGTGGACGCCTGCTCAATGAAGTTGTGGTAGAAATTGCGCACAGAGAGCTCGCTATGGATGAGGTTCATGAGAGCTAGATACTCCAGATTCTCTCATCTGTCAGAGGCTCTCACTAACAACAGATCTTCAACGTTGTGGCGTCACTTAATTCGTGGACGCAACCTCGCAGAACCTTTTATCCGTATATAGTTGGGTGACGGCCGTTCATCGGCCCGTCTGGAACGGTGGGTTGGGGTAGACACCATCCAGCCCAACGTCTGTACTCCGCCGGGATGTGAAATTAGGGATCTATGGGTAGACGGCTCCGGATGGAATTGGGGGAGGGTCAGAGATTGGTTCGGTCAGCCGGCGACCGACGGTCTGGGTGCTGCCAACCTGAGGATCACTGATATATCTGACACGTGGAGATGGTCACCTAACCTGAGCGGAACTTTCACGCTGGCTACCACCAGATTAGTGGTTAGAGGCAGTGGCATGCCAGATACCATTTCTGCTAAGTTTTTGCAGTCTTGCATACCCATCAAATGGTCTATCCTTATCTGGCACGTATTTCGATGAAAGCTTTCGACGGACGACTCTATCAAATCTATCGGATTCAACCTAGCGTCCAGATGCCATTGCTGTGTAGAGCACCAATCAGAGACTGAGCACGTCCTTCTTTCTGGTGAGTTGGTGAATCACATTTGGCTCAATCTTCATAATAGACTTAGCCTTGTCCTCCCGACTGGCGGCTTCCACGATCTTCTGGCTAGCTGGAGCCGTTCCCACGGACATCAGATCGTAGTAGCCGCTGGAATATGGGTCTTATGGATGAACATGAACAAATTTAGATATGAAGATCGCCAACTCCTACCTACACAATTGTTCAGAGAGTTTATCAGACAAATTTCTAAAGCTAGACGATGCTGCTCTAACGCCCCTAACATTTTTGGGAGGCCCTTCTTTAGGTCTTCTGCCGGGTCACTCGTGCCTCTGTTGGCTGTCGTAGAGATCTGGTTCATTTTGTGCACCTCTCGCGCTATTTTTTTCCTTCTCTTTTGTCGCGTTGAGCGCGCTTACTTGTATAGGCTTCGGCATTTTGCGTCTATTACTTCAATAAAATTTTCGTTTCTCAAATATATATATATATATATATATATATATATATATATATATATATATATATATATATATATATATATATATATATATAGGGGTTAATATGGACACTTAATTAATATAAGCTATTCTACCAGGTATTTGTACTAAATGTTTTGTTCACAAAATTTGGACATTGGAAAAGAAAAGTACTTATTCTTTTTTTTGGATTTGTATGCCAGAGGAAACGAGAAACAAATGAAATTGATTTCCAAGGAAAAAAAAGATATGAGACAAAATAATCCATAGATTCACTTTACCACCCTCAATTATTCGCTTTTTTCTTCCAATTTTTGAATATTTTCAAACACCTAGAAGAAAAATTAATAAGAAATACAATTTTTCGGAATTTGTTTTTGGTGGCAACCAAAAAAAAGTTATTTTCTATTTTTGTATTGTATGCATATCCCAACCATAAAGTTGATCAAAATCCAATTCAACCCAAATTCTAACATTTAGTAATAATTCTACATTTTGAATATAAAACTAACCCAAGTTTCTACAAAGAGTCCACAAACTTTACTTTGTAATCTATTAATCTCAAAATTCCTCAACTTAAAACACATTCCCAAGGATGCACATTTTTAAGGTAACTTGAATTGTTACTAAGATAACCTGAATTCATATTTCCTACTAAGATCCTCTGAATCATTATCATGGAAAAACCTAAATAAAATTATATATAGAATATTTAAGGTTTTTGATAGGGGAACTACAAAACTTACTCAGGGCTTGCCCAGGATATGAGTTAGCCCAATTTTGAGGAACTTTACTCAGGACAGTCAAAAACTTACTAGGGGTTGTCCACACCCCCACCACCCTCCTCCCAAACCTAAACATTTTAACTTTTACTCTCTTTCTCTTAAAAATCCTTTTCCTCCTTCTCCACCTCCTCCAATTGAAAATCCTAAAATTCTTTCTTTTCCACCTCCTCCAATTTCAAGCATCAGTCGATGGCACACAAAGCTTCTTCACAATCAAGGTAGAAATCTTCTTCCCAATCTTCCTCCTCCATCTTCTTCATCTTTAATTTTATGTTTGTATTTTTGTATTTTTATTTTTCAATCCTTGTTAATGCCCGATTTTCATAATATAGTAACATAAAATAGGTTTAGGATTAATTTTAGGCAAAATTTTGAAGTTTCAAACCCATTTTAGGGTATCGAAGTAAGGAAATCCGCACAGCCGCGGTTGGAAAGAATCAGGATTGTAGAAAAAAATTTACAGTCATGTATGTTGTTAGGACTGTAGAAATTTTCTACAATCCTAAATACTTTAAGGACTGTAGAAATTTTCTACAGTCCTGACAACATACATGATTTATGAAATGGTATATATGGTATAGTTTGAGGGCATATTTTATTACTCTCTCATGCCTCTCTTGCAATAGTATATATGGAATACAGTTTGAGAAGAGAAATAGAAAGGACAACCACATCTTTCGCCATCAAATATATCTTACAATCAGGGACGCTAATAGCTGGATCATAAAACTGGTGGTCGTCACCGCAGACGCGATCATTTTTGTCTCAAAGTATGTAAATGTGAGAGTTTAGCCATATTCCTGTCGTGCCTTGTTTATAATTGGGATCCACACATCATGGATCCCTAATAAACAAGGCACAACATGAATATGTGTAAACCCTCACTTTTGCATACTTTGCGACAAGAATAATCTCTTTTGCAGTGACAACCACAAGTTTTATGTTCTTGACAGGTACTACAACAAATCGTTGCTATAGTTTTTCTACTCGTCTTTTGAATTACCATAATCTCGATCGATCGGTGATTACCTTGTAATTTAGAGTAGGTGGGTAAGTGAAGAAGGACATGAACTGACACATGATGAAGACCAACATCTCAATTGCTTGATGCTGTGAAACTTTGATTTTTAGAACTTTGATGTTGGTTGTACTAAATTGTTAAATTGTTGGCATAGATTTTTGACCTAATATAAAATTTCTCATCGATCAATCTTGAAATGACAATAACTATGTTATGTTATATTGATCGTCTGATGTTGGTTGTCAGATGTAGGGGTGAGCATCGGTTCGGTTCGGTCCAAACCGAACCGATTTCAATACAACCGAATAAAATCGAACTGGTTTTAAAACCAACCGAACCGAACCGATTTTTCACAGGAACCGAACCGAACCGAACCAAGTAAAATTTCGGTTCGGTTCGGTTTTTTCGGTTGAACCGAATTTATTGATGGGTTGGTTTTTTTCGGTTGAGCTGAATAGCCTGAATTTATTGATGAGCTGAATTAATTGATGGACGGGATTTTTATAAAATATTTCTTCTAAATCCATATAAAATAACTAATAAAGGTAGCTCACACTGTTTATAAATTTACACAGCTAAGCCTATCATTAAATGGAAATCACATGATTGTTAAAATGTCAAAATATTATCAACATTCAAATTACAAAGATAAATATAAAATACAACTTTACAATTTACACACAACATTATACATTTATATTCATACTATACAACTTTACAAATTAAAATTATACTTTACAAGTTAAAATTATAAATCATTATATCACAACAATTCAGTGAATTCAAATGAAAATTATACAACTTTACAACATCTCCCATATTGATTCTGGATCCAAGCTTGATCAATATATATATATATATATATATATATATATATATATATATATATATATATATATATAATCACCATGTTACAATATGTTCCTCAAAACCAAGTTCAGCGGCCGGCCAATCATCTGGACAACGAAGAAGAAGGCCAATTCCTTCTTAGAAATAGAAGAAGAACCACCAAATGTTACTGTGAGGGGAAGGTAGGAAGCAAAGCAGCCGTTGTGAACACCAAAACATGGCATAAACCAAGCTTCGGTTCCGATCCTTCAGATCTGAAAAAACAACATGTCAGAAATAATCTACAAACTTGATAGATCTGCAGATCTGAAAAAATAAACCAACAAATTAAAACAAAAATCTGCAGATCTGAAAAAATCTGCAGATCTACAAACTTGATACACACCAACCCTTTTGCAAAAATCTGCAGATCTGAAAAAATAAGCCAACAAATTAAAACAAAAATTCACTTAATAGATCTAGAACAAGTCAACAGAAATCTGCAGATCTGAAAAAATAAATAAGAATTTAAAACCTAGCATAAACCTACATATCATCTGGATCTAAAAAAAGCAGGACTTCGACACTATATATCTGAAAAAAAATAATGATTTCGACACACATAAATTTATTTTCAAATCAAGATCAAACAAAACATATCTAACAAATAACTTGTGGTAAATAACAGATAAAAAAAAGATGAAAGAAGGAGAGAAGAAACCCCAAAAACAGATGATGGCAAAGATCTGAATCTTTGGGGATAGGAAGAGGTTGAGGCGGGAGAAGTTTGGAGAGGAGAAGAGAGTGACGAGAGAGTCAGACTCTTTTGCGAGAGGAAAGTGGAGAGGAGAAGAGAGTGGCGAGAGCCTCTTTCTTTAGGCGGCAGAAGGTTGGAGATGAGAGAGAGAAAGTGTTAGATAGGTTTAGGTTTTTTTTTTTTCTTTTATATACACTGATTCGGTTTTCGGTTCGGGTCTAATTTTGAAACCCGAACCCGACCACCGACCCGATAACCAAAATATTTGAAATATAAAACCGAAATCCGGACCGGTTGATTGAAAACCGAACCGAACTTCAATTTCGGTCCGGTTTGGGTCGGTTTTCGGTTGTAAAACCGTTAATTGCTCACCCCTAGTCAGATGTTGACCTTGAAATGGTAATGACTATGCTATGTTATATTCATAATTCTAGATTGATTACAGATGCTAATAATTTGTTCCATCAATATAGCTTCGGCTCTTCTTGAATGATAATGACTATGTTATGTTAAAAGGTTTGATGGACTGATCAATAACATCATTTCTGATATTGTTCAAGCTTAAGATTTTTTTCTTTAGTGCCATGGTGTATGTGTCGCCTGAGAAAGAGATGAAAACAATATGTAACAAAAATGTTCCAAGTTATATATAAACTTCAGAAATAGAGGTTCCACATTTTTTTTGAACAACTGTCTAGATTCATAAGCTTGTATTTTATTAAATTGATACGCTCTAGTTGTAGAAATGTCTTTGAAAAGACCTGACATGTCCAACCAAAATTTGAAAAGTACCCTAAGTCAATTAATTAGACTAATATGCCTTCCAAAAGTTCGAATAAAAATAGAGACGATATGAAAGAACTGTCAAAATATGGACTGACAATTTTTTTGACAGTCCTACCAATTTAAAGGACTGTCAATTTTTTTTACAGTCATAAATAAAACATATTGTTCATTGAACATCATATTTTTTTAGGACTGTCGAAAATTTTGATAGTACTTCCAATAGACTGTTGAAAATTTTGACAGTTATACCAATTGGAACGATTTTCTTTGACAGTCCTAAATAAAACATGTTGTTCATTGAATAAAAAAAATCTCTTATCACTGTCAAATTTTTGACAGTCTTACCAGTTGAAAGGACTATCAAAATATTAGACAATCATAAATAAAACATGATGTTATTGGACAACATATTTTATTTAGGACTGCCAATTTTTTTGACAGTCATACCAACCTCATGCCATTTGGATAAGTTCTTTTGAACTTTTGCTATGTGTCTCTCAAAAGCAATTATTTTCTATGGTGCTATACTTCTGGCTATAAGCAAGATTTTTGTATTGCTACTTATAGATTGTCTGTGCTTGAAGTATCAACAATAAATATTCCATTCTATGCCCCATGCGCCACGGGCAATAGCAGCTCTAGCCGACGTGGTAGGGGATTGGGGGGGGGGGGGGGGGGGGGGGGGGGGGGGGGGGGGGGTGGGGGGTGGGGGCGAGAATTGGGAAGATGTAAAGGCCATCTACTCTTCACGAAGTTTCTTCTACATGGTTTTGGAAGAGTTTTGATGAAAAAATGTAGATGAGGCTCAAGATGAGAATGGGAGCTTCGGAAAAGAATAAGTGCTTGGGAATGTAAACATGGAAGAAAGAAAAGTAAAATAAATTAAAAACAAATAACTGATAATAATAACATTAAATAACAATTAATAATTTGTCTTAAATAATAATAATAATAATAATAATAATAATAATAATAATAATTAATCCATATAAAAAAGGTAAATTATAAAGGCACATCCAAATTTACTCAAGGCTAGCCTAGGATTGGGGCTAGCCCACTTTAGAGGAATTCTTACTCAGGGCAGCCCTTTTTTACTAGGGACTGCCCTCCCCCACCTCCCAATCTCCTCCAAACCCTCTCAAGTCAATTCATTTCAAATTTCTACTCTCTCTTTCTCTTCAAACTCTCTCAAACCTAAACTTCTTCTCCACCATCTCAATCTTCGCCAAAACCCTAAATTTCTTTCCAATCTTCTTCCCAATTTCGTAGGTGGCACCTAAAGGTTCATCATCATCAAGGTACCACTCTTGTTCCCAATCTTCTCCCTCCATCTTCTCCATCTCTTCATTTGGTATGTTATATTTTATTTTTTAAGAATTTTTCTCTAATCTTTATTATTAACTTCATATCGTAATGTAGTATCATATTGTAGAAGAACACATGTTACTCGTCCTGTATATTGTTATTTTTCAATTTTTTGGGTGGGTTTTGGCATAGCGACAAGATGAAAGAACACAGGGCTGTAGAAAAAAATTCTACAGCCTGTTTGTTGTTAGTACTGTAGAAAATTTCTACAGTCATGTATTCTTCCAGTCTATTCCAGGACTGTATAAAATAAATACAGTTCATAATAAAGATATTTGACCATAAATGTCAATATCTAGAAATTTATTACATTGTAATCAATCGGATCATAAATTGAAATATTGCTTAGATCTGTAGGAAATTAATTAGCTACTATATATTGATAATTACCTATTCTATAGGCATTATTGTAGGAGATTAATTACCTATTAAAGATTGGTAGTTACCTATTTTTGATTCATTATATTATATATATTCAACTTGATTCAACATAATGAATATGCAACAATTCTCCAATATTACTTTCTTTCTTACATTCATCATGGTATCAGAGCCATCTTCTTCACCGAATGGATCAAGGATCCAATGATTATCGGGACGTACACCAACCAAATCCAATATGTGGACTGATCGTCCCTCTCCTCGTCCATATCTTGGAAAGTGTCAAGGGTGTCATGCTCAAGGACACAGTTCAACAATGTCCTCTATTTTGCTTGACAAACAAATATGCTGTCCAACCCATAACAGTTAATGTGCATTTCCTCAATGGCAAACTCAACCTCCAGCCCTATGGCACCCACGTGACAATGTTACAACAACGGACAACTTCGAAAGCACCAATTGGTTTCTTGACAGTGGTGCATCACACCATGTTACTACCGAACTGAGTAATCTCTCTACTCAATCTCCTTAATCAGGGAATGACGACGTTGTGATTGGCGATGGCATGGGTCTTCCTGTTTCGCATATTGGTTCTACATCTATAGCGTCTAGTCCTAAAATACGTAGGACTTGGTACGTAAATATGACAGTCGTATAATAAATATACATAAGCTGTAAATGCAGTATATAGATAGCTATGGTTCACTAATCTCATCCAAAAAATAAGAAAATAAAGATATTATAAATCAATTATGAATTGTCATTGTACAAGTTGCTGGATGAAGATAAATCCATTACCAAGCATTAAACTAGAAAGAAGGAAATAAAAAAAATAAAGAATACAAGCAACAATGATGATCCAAGAGCAAGTCATCTTTGATAGGAAGGAGAAAATCACGACCTTGTCTAGAACTCTTGCAGAAAGTCAAGAAAACATACACACATGGAGAGATCACTAAGGGTGTGTTTGGTAGGAGGGAAAAATGAGAGGAAGAAAAATGTAGGAGGAAAAAGTGGAGGGAATGATTAGTTTTCTCTTATTTGGGAAAAAGTATAGGGAAGGAAAAGTGGATGGATTAGTTTTCCTTCCAAACCTAAGAAATTCAATCCCCCCCAAAAGTGGGAGGAAAAGTGGAAGGATAAGTAGATGCATATCCTAATATATAATTATATCCTATAGAAGTTATATTATTTAAAAAGTGTTTAATGAAGTTAAATGGTAAATAAATAATTTAGTTGAGGATAGAATTGGTAAAACATGTTTTTTTATTTTCCTTCCCCTTTTCTTTCCATACCAAACAAAGAAAAGTGTTTCCTCTCTATTTTCCATCCCTCTTACCAAACACAAATGAAGGAAATTGTATTTTCGTTCCATAAGGATGGAAAATATATACCAACCATTTTTCCTTCCTTTCACTTTTCTATCCTCCCTACCAAACACACCTTAAGTCCTCAAAGGGACGTAGCAAGATACAAAAATATGCCTACTATGACAGTAAATAACATGCATAAGGAAATCACATGAATATGGTACTCTACCTCTAAATAATCTACATGACAACGCAACAACAAGGACAAGTTCAACACTTGGGCTAACATATACGGGTACCATCACAACTGTAGCTCATCCGAAACTAACGAACAATGAAATAATTAATCACTATCGCATCTCCTCTGAGGATAACTATCAACAGAATATCACAACCGTAGCAGGAAACTAACAACCAACAAAATTATCAACACAACCGAAGCTCATTCGAACTATCAGCCAACATAATACTATCATATAGTCCGCGTGCCTAATGATTATCCTTCTGTCTCAATGAACTATATGGGTGTCCAGCCAGGTCAACTCAAGTCAAGTCATGTCAATCAGTCAATCCAGGTCAAGTCAATCAATCCAGGCCAGGTCAACTGAATGGAACAGGGTCAAATGACTAGCAATACTGACACAATACTCACTAGGAATAAATAATGAAACATGAAGAACAAGTAAGATATGTGCATGTAAATAAGAGAATAACAATGACATGAACAAAAGCAACATGTAATTAAGTATGACTAAAAGAAAATAACAATATTGTAAATGCATAAAAATTTTGTACAATGGACAATGTATACTTGCCTGGTGGGGGTGCCTGGTGTGATACGATGATCATGATGACACATAATTTACTTTGGTGTTAAAACTTCACAAGATGGCCTTTGATGATGGGACAGACTATTTCATCGAGTTCAGGATAGTCCAATTAGCTAGGATCGACATAAGGAAGTCCAGTTTCGTAAGAGAATAGAAAATACGATTTAATCATGATCAAGATGATAACCAAAAAATTTGTGGAAATAATACATATACATTTTTAGAAAATATTTATAATATGGAAACTAAATTTTTTCTAGTAAAAAATATTTTAGGTATTAATTAAAAATATTGAAAATCGAGTTTTTAGGTCAAAACTATAATTTAAATAGAAAATATTACTATAGTATTTTTTAGGTTAGTAGCTGTATTTAAAATTACCAGTAATGGTATTTTAGGATTCTAAACCAAAATTTGAAAATCAATGTAGGTCCAAGCCCACTAATATCTTTTGTTGCAAAATAATTTATAAGGATTATATATATAAAAATAGCCACAATATAATAATAATAAGGATATTAAATAAATTATTATTAATACTAATAATGATATTAAAAATAATATATAATAGTACTATTCTATATAATACATGATTATTTGTCCCTAAGGCACTAGCCTAGTGGTAGTGCGGGGGGCCACCCAAACACGGGTCTTGGGTTCGAATCCCCCCTCGGGCGGCTGACTGCTGTCCCCCAAAGTAGTTGATTTTATAAAGAGAGGAAAGAGAGAGTAGTGAAGAAGAAAAATTTTTCTTCAAGAAGAAGAGTTAGGGAGAGAGAGAGAGAGAGAGGGAAATGGTGGAGAGAGTGAGATCAGAGAGAATAAAGAGTGAGGACGAGAGAGCAAGGCCTACCAGATCGGCACCGGAGTGCACTAGCGGGGCATGGAGGCTGCATAGGTGGAGCTCGAGAGGGCGGCTCAAGTGCTCCAGATCTGACTGGAGATCAACGGTAGATGTGTCACTGAGAGGTTGGCTAGGTGGAGCTCGACCCGACGCATAGGCAGTCGACGGTTGTAGGTACTTCTTCTCGGCCAGACAGCAGTGGTGACTGCTCGTTGTAGAAGCATGGAAATTTTAGCAGACTTGACAACCATGCGTCCAAGCCAGAGAAGCTATATGCGTCCAAGTCACCAGTGAAGTCATATGCGCCCAAGTCACCAGTGAAGTCATATATGCCCAAGTCATCAGAGAAGTCATATGCGCCAAGTCACCAGTGAAGTCATATGTGCCCAAGTCACTAGTGAAGTCATATGCACCCAAGTCATCAGAGCAAGCTATGCGTCTATGCGCCCACTCTAGGCTCCTCCAGAAGGGGGCGAATAGCCCTGTTTCAGGCTATACGCCCAAGCCAGAACAACCTCCGACTTGGTCAAACCCACGATCAATCGTGCACCGAAGCATACGGCCGCGTTAGTCTCCACGAGCAGTCGTGCACCAAAGCATGCGGCTACGTCAACACCACGATCAACCCACGATCATGCATTCTGCATGTGCCTACACCCTATGCGCCCAAAGCAGGACTATGCGCCCACATGAAAACCAGTGTATTTTCTCATGTGGGCGTATAACATCATTCTAGCATGGAAACTACTATAAAAAGGGGTCTCATACCTCTTCAAAGCACAAAACGGAGATCATTTTCAAGAGCCAAATTACTGCACTTCTTGCCAGTGAGCTGAGAGTTAGCAATTTTCTTATGTTTCTCCTACTTTTGTAATCAGAGTGTCAACGGAGTAAGAGAGCAACTGCCGCTCGATCTCTATCATCCCATTCCCCAGAATTCTTTTTGTACTCGGGGATACTCAGCGCAGGATCTCTCAGGCGTACTCGATTTGTGGTACCTTGCGTCAATAAAAAAAGTCAGCATTTCTTCTTCTTTTTTGGGTGTGTCCACAAAAATGGTGACTCTGCTGGGGACTACTTTTTCCTCTGACGAGAAGGTGGTGACGCAATCCGATACCGACAAAGTAGGGAGTACTCAGAAGATGTTAATCGTGAAGTTCGATCAGCAGGCGTTCGAAAAGATGCTCTCGAGGACGGCTCTACTCCCTTAAAATTGGTGAAGCCATACAAGTCTCGCAAGACTTGGCTTCCGAAGGCTCGTGGCGCATATCCTGCCAGTGTCATGAAAGATATGCAACTGAAGGACTCTGTCACATGGGTGCATAGAGCTCCTCTGTGGGCGTATGACTCTGCCACAGAAGCTCCACAATTGAAGAAGGCATATACCATTCCGGGCTCTACTAGCCTAACGACTTCTCTCTTGTGCCACCAACAATAGAGTGTTCAACACTCGAGACTTGGCAAAGGAAAATACTACGATGCCAAGAATCGAAGTATTCGACATTCTGGACAAATACAGCGAGGCTCACAAACGAAGGAGGTGAAGCTGGAAGGAAACAGTACTGCTTCACCAAGCATGCCCCCACAGCTATGTGCCTAAGAGGGTGTATGGGCACATAACTCTGGCCAGAAGACTTCTATCTTCGACAGATTATGCACCCAGGGTCATGCGCCCAAGGCTATGCGCCCAAGCTCAACTGACCCATACTATGCACCCACATCGAGGAGGCTTAGGCATGCTGCCAAGACTTCTCGGAAGCATGCGCCCAAAGATAGATTCCAGGGACTATGCGCCCACAACAAAAAGATAGGCCCCAACGCATATAGCACGGGGCTGTCTTTATGTTCATCACAAAACTTAGGTGTGAGGGTTGCCCCTGCACGTGAACTAAGTCCAGATGCGCCAACTCTCATTACAAACCCACATACAAAGCTCGGCGATGCATGTGACATGGGTTTTAAGGCAAAACTCCCTTCCGTTGACTTACGCGACATGATAAATCATAAGCGTAAAACGAGGAAGGATACAACAATTCATGGTATACATCTGTGCACTAGTATTGTCATCAACTATTGCTGCTCCAAAGCAACGAGAGTACCGCAGAGGCAGTCCATGTTCCGACGACTACATCACTATGAGGATGAAGAGCCACTGTGTGTTTCATCCAACATGGCCTCATGGGGACCTCCTTACGGGAGCCCCAATCAAAGAAGGTGGACCACGAACCCAACTTTTTCTCTTAGTTCTGCGAATAGAAGAAGAAGAAGTCTGCCAACATCCGAAGGAGTCTATATGGGTACTGGGTCAAGGACGAGATTCAGTATAGATGACGAGGACTCCCAAGCCGGAGGGGGTGATCCTTCAGCTGGGGGTAGTATTCTCTCAGAATCTGAACCAGATGACCTTCACACCGGGGGTAGCCTTCCAGACGACGATGATCTCTCCGAGTCTGACAGTGACTATCTACCTCCCCTACCTGAAGACGAGGGACATTTCAACTCAAAGATAGACTGTGTCAGCACCAGTTGTACTATTTCCTTTGTTCATCCTCGTATGTTATCTATATACATAGCGGATGGAGAGAGACCTGAAGAAGCCAGTGATCAGACCAACAAACGGCTATAGGGTCTTGAGACAGCATTTGCTAAGATCACCGATATGCTTACCAGTATAGAGCCTAAAAATCAAGTTACTCCATGTTTGTACTACTCAGAAATCAAGTTACGCCCAAAAAATCAAGTTGTGCCACTGTTGTGAAGCCTAGAAAGCAAGTTGCGCCACTGCTCAAGTTATGCCACATAACAGATTGTGCCTAATTATATTACGCCTAAGCCTACATGGCGTCTGACAGTAATTGTCATCATTTTCTGACAGTACTGACAACTGACAATACGTCAAACGAAGAAATCTTTTCGAATCTCGTAAAGCACGACGCTCGAGACGATTTGCTTTCATTGATGACAGCTGTTCAGCGTGCTCTGCAAGTTGCGCCTAGGCACAACCTGATCAAATTCTCCTTACAGACTAATACGTAACCCAAATGCTAGGCACAGTTTGATGTAAGGCACAATCTGCCACGATGAAATACATCACCATCAAATGATGCCACGTGCCTATGCACTGAGTTGCGCCTAGGCGCAACCTGATCAAGCGTAGTTTGACTCTTTGACTGAATCTCGTGCAACCTGACAAAGTTGAAGCAACTAACGTTCTAAAGCAGGATGACGTGGCACACATGCCACTAATCTCTCAAAATGTGTCCACTACTTTGTACATGACCATGTGCATTTCAATCATATGATGCCACGCATCTAAATACAGTTAGTACACGTTCGAGTAATTGAATGGAAGTTGGCACAACCTGAGGTTGGCGCATCCCGAAGCCGCGTAGTTCGACCTCGCGCACATCGAAATAACTGCTAAAATAGTTATTTCCAGAACTCTATAAATAGAGTTTCTAATCATTATCAGAGGACCAGAAATAAATAGTTCTTGCAAAAGTGCTGTTATATTCTCCAGAGGCTGTAGTCTTCAAGTTCACATAGTCCAAGGGATAAAGCGATCGTCTTCTGATCGGATTCCTAAAGTTGTACTTTCCCAAAATTCATTGTACTTTGTACGATTCTTTTCAAGTTTGGAATAAACTTTTTATTTTTTGCAAACAAAATGGTGACTCTGCAGGGGATGACTTTTTCCTCCGACGAGAAGGTGAAAACTCAATGTGATACCACATCAATCGGTAAGACGCAGAAGACCCTGGTTGTTCAAGTCAACCCGACATCCAACGAGGATATGATCAACACCAAGAGCACTCAGCGCACGGTGGCTATTGCCAAGAACAGAATGCGCTCTGTGTGGACTCCTAAGCCTTCCACAATTGCTGTTGCTCAGGCGCAACCTGAGCGCTCTGTGGCCAAGACGCAATCTGCCTCTATGGCCAAGGCACGATCTGCTTATATGGCCGAGTGTAACCCACTCACTTTGCTGCCAAGGCGCAACCAGTGGCCCGTTCTGCCATGGTGCAACCTATGCATCCTGCTGCCCAGACGCAACTTGCACACTCTGTTGCCCTAACACAACCCAAGAAAAATAGCCTTTTGGCTATTCCCTCTTCTTCTCCAGTTCTGAACTTGGAGAAGCAATGTTCTAGTGCTAGTACTAGACAGAACAAAGGGAAGGGCCCTTTGGCACTTCCTTAACTTGTGCAACCTGCGTCTACTATGGTTCAACAATAAAACAGAGGGAAATACTATTTAGCTAACCCTTCACAAAATAAAGGAAAGCACCCTTTGGTCTTTTCTCAATCTTTCCAGGTCTATGACTCGGAGGAAAATATCTCAGACTGTACAATTGCACCAGTCAAAATAAGAACTCCCTTGAACAGAGATTCCTCTATTCTCAACAGAGGTCTTCAAATCTCTGTCAAGGGGAAGAATGCCGATCAAAGAGGCATCCTACCTACCCCTATGGTAACTACTCAAGATCTTCCAACCTTGCGTATGTCAAGATCCAAGCAAAAAGAATTGCTGGTATCTCAAACAGATGCATCGGGAGTAGAATTATCTGATTTACGCACATATCTCAACAGGCGCCAATCAGTATCAACCTCGGTAAAATGCAAGCATCCTATGCCAAAGGCCAACTTGTGCCAAAAACACATTTTTGAAGTGAAAAACCCAATCACTTATGCCAATAAGATAAGTACTTCTCTGTACACCCACTGAACTAAGTATCTCAAGAATCGGAGTCATGTTCCTAACATCATTAAGGAATACGTTCCTCCGACTTCTTCTCCTTCCATGGTGGTAACTGATCTCCGGGAACATCGTACACAAAAACGGGAGATCACGAAGACATCTCACTCACCTCTAATCCACCCATCAAAATGCCACTGCAGTCATGAAGTGGTTATCAAGTGTTGTTGTCAATCAGCTAAACGACCTGTCTTCGATCGTCTGAACTATGCTTCAACTCCTGAACCTATGATGGTAGATGAAGATGAGCTGTTATATGCTTCTATCAATATGACTTCCCGGGACACTGGGGGTAGAAAATCTTCAAAGCGTGGTACGTCTCGCAATCCTAGTCAACAGTACTTGGGTCAACTGCGTGAATCCAGTGAAGGGGTCTTTCAACATACTAGATCAAAAAAATCTGGATTTTGACCTAGATGTCTTCAATCAGGAAGATCTCTCAATCACTCATCTGGGAGAGGATTCTTTATCTGACTTTGATGCAGATAGTGAAAGCTCTGAACAAACTATCTCGTCAATAGTAGCAAGATAGGTGACAGCATATGTCGTTACAGAAGACCAAGACGCTTCTAGTTCAGCCAATCAAGAACAACGAATTGGTGCACTGGAAGACAAACTGAAGACCATGGCTGAAATGGTCGCAAGTATGCACACCATAATCGTGGCTCAACATGCAGTGCCATCGGTTATGAATCCTGCTACAAATCCTGAGCTCATAGCATCTTCTGTGCCTGTCAATGTTGGTCTGGGGTACCGTCTCCCCCGGTTGCTTCTGTACCGATAAAAGTCGCTCCCAGTCAGTCTGGTGCTGAAGGTGGTAATTATCATGCTGTTCTTCCTCCTAACACCTCGAATCAACCCACCAATTCACAGTCATCAAGGGATGCTAATGAGGCTGTAAAACTTTTACGCACCCAGTTCGAGGCCTACAAGTAGAAGGATGGTCTACAAAGACTTGGGATAAAATAACCTTATCCTGTGGAATGGAAGGAGGTTCAATTTCTACCTAAATACAAGCTTCCTACCATTATGTTGTTTGATGGCAGCACTTCTCCAAGTCAGTATATCAATCACTTTGAAGTGATGACTGATCAATTGCAGCCAAATGATGCTCTTCTCACCAGGATGTTCGTCGGTTGTTTAGCCAGTGCAGCATATGACTAGTACCATAGTTTGCCTGATGGCTGCATAACCTCCTTTGCTAGTTTCAAGCAAATGTTCTTAGAACGATTTTATGAGGGGATCAACGACATAACTATGTCTCTACCCTCATTAAAATTAAACAAAGACACAATGAGACCACTGAGAATTTCATTGAAAGATTTTGCCGTGAGGCACTAAAAATGCCCCTAGGAACTCCATCTGCTGTAACAATAGACACCTGCAAATCAAACTTGTTGCCTATTATCATCATGTGGACAGGATCAACATAATTCCAAGACTGTCCTTCTTTTATTATAAATGCTAAAGCTACGGAGGTTAGTGATGAGAATTTCAAACAGTTAGGAGTTCAAATGGCTAATCCTAACCAAGATGAACATCCTACATCCGGCAACAATAATCGCCAGAACAATCGCAAGGGCAAGGAAACGTTGGCCATCATTCTCAAGGGCAAGGAATCTTTGGCTATCTATGTTTCTCAGCCTACACCCACTCCATCAGCACCACCACAAAAAGCACCTTGTCCAAAAGAAGAGTATTCTTTCGATGAAGATGATATCATGAGCATCTTCAATTGCTTGATCAAAAGCAATAAGCTTCAACTGCCGGAGGCGAAACGACCAGAGGAAGTTGGTAAGACTGACCACCCTAAATATTGTATTTATAACAAGTTTATAGGGCATCCAACTCAAGCATGCTATGTGGTCAAGGACAAAATCCAAGAGATGGTCAACTCTGGTGCAATTACTCTCCAACATGACGAGAAAACTGTGACGGCCAATGTCATCTCTGTGCAATTTGGTGACTTCCCACCGTAACTAGTACAAGATGGTGTCGTCCCCATTTCGAGGGCTACTCTTGAGATCGTGAATCTTCTACCTCCCCAAAATGAGGGTCTTGTTCCTCTATCCACTGATAAAGGAGAAATCATGTAGATTCATCCAGATCTAGTGGCAAACTTTGAAGCGCCTTCTTCTTCCAATAAAAATAAGCGTTCTAAAACTAAATCGAAGAGCTGCAACATGGTATCCTTTGAACCTGTAGCAGAAAAAGAAATTTTAATCGGCACCAGATTGGAAGACCTTACCTCCGAGAGTATCCTGAAACTCAAAAGAATCCTGCTCCATCTTCTGAGGTTATTCCTGCATCATCTTCCCCTATTGAGAATATACCATCTACATCTTCACCAGTAGTGGAACCAATTCCTCCCAAACCAACATCAGCAGACAAGGGAAAGCAACCTGTCCGCTTTGATAAAGCGTTAAAGAAGTCCTTATCTCCCGGACTTGAGAAGCCATATAATTTTGACATAGTGGCTCAATTGGCTAACACTCCAGCGAGATTGTCAATCTTTGAACTCTTACGTCTCTCAAAAGAGACTCGAGAAATGCTGAGTGAGGCCTTGATGCAGGCTGATGCTTGTCTTGCTCTCCTCAAGAAGCCTAAAAAGGATCCTATCAGTTGTACACATTATTATTGTGTATTTGAACTGATGCCCAACATCACCTTTACACAGGATGACATGTTATTAGAAGACAATCGTCATGATCGTCCTCTCTACTTCACGGGATATGTGGACACCATGAAAGTCGATCGCATTCTGATTGACCCAGGGTCTCCACTTAGCATCATACCGAAGACTCTGCTGGACGCTTTGAAGATCCAGGTGCACAACCTTTCTACAACTATCACTACTATCTTGGGGTTCAATCAAGGAAGAAGTAAACATTTGGGGAAGATATGCCTGAAACTTCAAATCGGCAATCTTCGTACGAAGGTGACTTTCTACGTGATTGATAATCATGGCTCATACAATGCTTTGCTGGGAAGACCATTCCTCCATGAACACAATATTGTACCTTCTACTCTCCACCAATGTTTCAAATATGTGGATGGCAATGGAGAACTACGAAAAGAAGTTGCAGACTTAAATCCTTTCAGGGGGGTTGAAGCATACTGCAACGATTCTCGTATGTACGAAGAGGAATTCATGAAGGTGGTATTAGCAATGGATACTGACGAAGAACAGAAAGGCGTGCCAAATGACACCCTAGTGATCCCTGTCAAAGGACGTACTTCCTGTCCTAAGTCTTCCAAGACATTGACTATTTACTTTCCTTCTCACAAGAAGCAGCCTCCGGGTGTTAGACAGGGACAAAGGGAGCTCACCTCTTCTGAGCCACTTGTAATCGACCTTTGTCGTAAAAACCCCTTCCTCCTTTTCGTTCATCTCCTCCTCCTCTAGTTATCAATCTGACTAAGCCTTCTAAGGCTAAAGGTCCTATTGTAAATGATGATGTAAAGATCAATAAAGTAGCATCTCCTTTGTAGTATACTGATGTCTCTTATCATACTCGATGTTATTTGGAAATGCTAGATAGCTTCAAACCACTTACAATAGGAGTCGTACCATTTATCCAAAATGTGGTATCATTTGAATCAATACAAGAATCGTTCTACCTAGTTCCTTCTCGAAAGAAAGGCGAAACTCCTATACTTTTTAGTAAAGAATCAGAACAAAAAATAATGCCTGACAGCGATAATAAAAAAGATGATACAGAAGGCTACAACTACGTCGTTATAGTCCAAAATCTAAGGCAATCATCCATAAAATGGGCCATAATTTCAAAACTGGCCTTAATGGTGGTAGAGGAAGACGAACTCCTAGTCGAACTCCTGATCCACGAGGAAAAATGATACCATATTATAGCAAAACAAAATGTGGGCTGGGCTATACTTCACCAGTTGTAACTCCACAAGCCTCTGAATCTGATAAAGATGAACGATCTAAGTCTTCAGATTCCATTTTATGGGACTATGACACCAGTATTGGTCATGTCCATCGGGTGACAGTATCTTCTAATATGGTGTCTGCCGAGTTCTCAGAAAATGACGAAGATGATATTGAAGAAGCTCCTGAAGCAGATCCTTGGGCACAAAGGATGGACACTCAGTGAAAAATCTGTTTTGAACAACGAGAACCACCTACCGAAGATCAATTAATCCAGATCGATGTTAGAGAGAAAGGTGTACCACGACCGATCTTCATTAGCAAGAATCTCCCAAAGGATTATAAACAAGAACTGATTCACCTCATTCGTGAATATATCGATGTCTTCGTCTGGAGCTATAAAGATATGCCGGGTTTAGATCCTCGGGTCGTACCTCATAAACTTAACATTTTGCCTAATGCCAAGCTAGTCAAACAAAAGCAACGATGATTCAAGCCTGAGATGATGGATGCGATAGATGATGAAGTCAGAAAGCTTATCGCTTGTGGTTTTATTATAGAAGAACAACATCCTGACTGTGTAGCCAACGTTGTACCAGTCTTAAAAAAGATCGAAAAAGTTCGACTGTGCATAGACTTTTAAGATCTCAATAACGCTTGTCCTGAAGATGAATTCCCTCTCCCAATTACTGATGTCATGATTGACAATACTTGTGGATTCGAACGAATCTCTTTCATGGATGGGTTTTCTGGATACAATCAAATTCGGATGAATCCTGAAGATGAAAAACACACTTCATTCCATACTCCCCACAGAATATACTGCTATACAGTCATGCCTTTCGGTCTTAAGAATGCGGGTGCAACTTACCAGCGGGCTATGAGTACTATCTTTTGAGATCATTTGTGAAAGACCGTCGAATGCTATGTTGACGATATTGCTGTCAAAAGTCGTCTAAAGGAATATCATATCCAAGATTTAAGAACCATCTTCAATCTAATGTGCCAGCATCAACTCAAAATGAACCCCACCAAGTCAATCTTGGGAGTCTCTAGTGTCAAATTTCTCGAATTCGTCATTACCTCTAAAGGTATACACGTTGATCCCGAGAAGATCAAAACCATTCAAGAGATGCGTCCTCTACGCAACCTAGAAGAGCTACGAGGATTTCAGGGTTGACTTGCTTACATCAGGAGGTTTATTTTGAATTTGTCTAGACGTTGCAGACCATTTACTCAGTTAATGAAGAAAGGCGTATCTTTTATTTGGACAGAAGAATGTCAACGAGCATTTGATGACATAAAGCGGTATTTGATGAGTCCACCAGTCCTAGTACCATCGATCTCAGGAATACCCTTTTTGATGTATGTCCGGGCGATGGACCATTCACTGGGAGCTTTGCTGGCTCAGAACAACAAAGAAGGTCATGAACAAGCTATCTACTACCTCAGTCGGATGATGATTGGAGCTGAACATCGTTATAGTCCGGTAGAGAAGGAATGCTTAGCCTTAATATTAGTTGTTCAAACGACAAGGAATACATCATCGGCCAAACCATTCATGTTATTTTCCGAATCAATTCTCTTCGGGTCTTAATAAAGAAGCCCAGTACACTCAATTCTAGGCTTGCTACATGGGCCATATTATTAGCACAATATGACATAGTGTATGTTCCACAAAAGTCTGTGAAAGGCCAAGCACTCGCTGATTTCTTAGCAGCTTGTCCTGTCCCTGAGATATCTAAACTCTATGATGAGATTTCAGACGAGACATTGGAATCAAATATGAACTCAGAAGAATTTCCTACTTGGCGTTTATTCTTCGACGGGGCATCTAGAATTGGACCTGGAGGCACCCTTGTCACTGGAGTGGGAATTATTCTCGTTTTACCAGATGGATTAGCTATTCAGAAAGCTTATTCATTAGATAAGTTTTCTCCAACAATGTGGCAGAATACAATGCCTTACTCATTAGACTCCAGTTAGCTAAACAACTGGATATTGAATATTTTAAAGTATATGGTGATTCTAAGCTGATTGTTAATCAGGTTAGAGGTACATACGAAGTTTGACATCAAGATCTGGTAAATCAGAATAGCTTTCTCGTTCAAAGGGTTCTTCATCGAACATGTACGTCGAGCATGCAACACAGAAGCTGATGCCTTAGCTAACCTAGCAGTGGTCTTGGCAATTCCGGTTAAAAGACAACAAATGGTTGTTATCTTCAATAGAGAACTGTTTTGTATTGAAAACAACCATAATATTGAATTCAGTAATTCAACTGAAGTCAATATCATCAGCGAAGATTGGAGAGCACCTTTCATCGACTTTATAGTACATGATATACTACCTAAAGATCCTAAGGAAGCTACAAGTATTCGCCGGCGATCGCTTCAATTCTATTATAATCATATCACCAAAACTCTCTTTCGACGAACTTTTGATGGATTACTCTTAAGATGTCTTGCTGGTGACGAAGCGACGCAAATATTACGCGAAGCTCATGACGGCGTTTGTGGAGCACATCAGCCCGATCCCAAATTATAGGATCGTATCTGACGTATGGGCTACTATTGGCCCTCTATGGTATCAGATGCCATTAACTATGACAGGAAATATCGAGCATGTCAAATTCATGCAGACTTCATTCACCAATAGTCAAAATTTATTCACCCGACTACTGCCTCATGGCCCTTCGAAGCTTGGGGGCATGAATGTAATTGGTCCTATCAATCCTCCTTCGTCTAAAGGACATCGATTTATCTTGGCTATAACCGATTATTTCTCTAAATGGGCTGAAGCCATACCTTTAGCTGAAGTGAAGAGTAGCAGTGTTATCAACTTCGTTAAATATTATGTGATATAAAGATTTGACGTACCTCGTCGGATCATCCATAATAATGGACTACGGTTCGTCAGTCAGAAGTTTACTACATTCTGTGATGACAACCGAATCAATAATATTGCTTCTACGGCCTATAATCCTACAGCTAATGGGTTAGCTGAAGCATTCAATAAGACTATCATCAAACTCCTCAAAAAGTTTGTCTCTACTAACAAACATAATTGGAGTGAGAAGCTTGGAGAATATCTATGGGCCTATCGTACTACAGTCCGTAATCCCACAGGTTGTATACCTTTTTCTCTGGTATATGGATGTGAAGCTGTCTTACCGCTGGAAATTTAAATTCTATCCTTGAGAATTGCCATTGCTAATGAACTTACCACAGAAAACAATGATCGTCTTCGGCTTAAGAATTGGAGGCGCTCGATGAGCAAAGGCTACTAGCTTCTCAACATATCGAATTATATTAGGCCCGTATCTCAAAAGCTTTCAATCGCAAAGTCAAAGTACAAACATTTTAGAAAGGCGAGCTAGTTCTTACGGTCAGACGTCCTATGACTATGACCCACATGAGTAAAGGCAAATTCGAGGCAAAATGGGAAGGTCCTTATGTGGTGAACAAGGTTTTCTCAAATGGAGCCTACCAATTAACAGAGATGGATGGCAGAATTGCTATGATGCCTATCAGTGGCAAATTTCTCAAGAAATATTATGTATAAGAGCAAAATGTTTTCATTCAGAGAAATGATGTAAATAAAACTTATTTTTATTCGTATTATTTAAAAGCAGAAAGAGGTACATAATATCAAGGGCGAGGACGAGGACCCGACCCTTCCTGGTTAAATATATAATTTGCCCGTAATTCAAACATCTCGTTGTCTGAATACACCATCAACTCACAGGCAGCTGTCCTCACAGCTTCTTCTTCAGTAGTCTTCCCAGGCTCCACCAACTTAGCAACCAGGTCCTGCTCTGGTGCAGGAACAGTCGAGCCTTCCCTCACTTCTTTCTGAGGAGGCACATGAGGCTCAGTAGGAGGCGTCTCAATCGTATCTTCAATCTTCGGAGTGAGCATATCTTTGGAAGACATTCAGTACTGAGAGAAGAAATTGACATCATCTACAGAAGTTTTATTCTATTTATAGATAGAATAAGTAGATAATCGGCTTCGTGAACCGATACGACTTTTCCTCCTCGAAAGAAATCCAACTGTTCATTCATTCACTTTTTCTCCCTAAAAGAGTCTGATTGTTCATTCATTCTCCTCCTCAAGAACCGATGTGACTGTTCATTCATTCATTGTCTCTCCCTTAAGAAGTCTGACTATCCATTTATTTCATCAGTCTTAGCATTTATTGTCATTTATTTACTTTCTCGTAAATAAAGCCATATATGATAAATCCTCAAATCTAAAATAGAAAAAGTAATTCACGTCCTCCGCACCTCTGAATTCCAATATCTACGTCAGCAATTTGTCACGTCCCTATCACCTCTGACAAATTTGTCTATTGAAATAATAATATTTTCAACATTATATTATGCCACGTCCATATTACATCTGAGCATATGTAATAAATATTATTATTTTCTAATCAAGAAATATATCACGTCCAGTACCTCTGAATATATTTTCTATTCTATTACTTATATCTATAACAAGGTATGCAACAAGTAATGGAACCACATAAAAAATTTCTCATTTCATTTCCTTTTAATTAAAATGTCCAAAAAGATACATCATAAAGAAAAAGACAACAATTTTGGTATTTTATTCTGAAGAGTAAGTGATGAGATCCATGATCCGCTTCTTCAAGGCTTTAGCTCTTTCGGTACAAGAATCCAGCACCCGTTGCCTGGCTTCAACCCTTCCTGATTCTGGATGAAAAGGGTGCAGGGCGGCTGTTTGACGGGCAAGTTCTTCGTTTTGTAGCCGAACAAAGTCATCCTTTTGACGCTTCAAAATATCTAACTGGTTGATAACAGCCTGATGTAGCTGAGTTTTTTTTTACACCCTGTTTGATGGCTTTGAGCTCTTCCTGAAGTCGGGCGATTTTAGCCTCCTGATCAGAAGCTTTCTTTTCCTTATTCGCAGCTGTAGCCTTATGACGCTCGGCAGTAGAGGCTACTTCAGAAATCTGGACATCCAGCTTGGAAGATTGTCTCGTAAAAGCCAGTAAGAAAGCTTTAAAATTGGCTTTATTAGTTTCAACATCACGAGCCATAGCTGCATATTCTGCATCCACTAACGACTCAAAATCTCCTCTTTTAAGGTCTTTATAAACCTTAATCGACTTCTCCAGCTCATCCAAAATATGCTCCAGGAAAATGGCCTGAGCCTCATCTCCTTGGCTGCGGATGCCTCCAATTAAAAATAAGGAGGGATTTCTGACTGTGCTGAATGGAACCTCCTCGCTCTCCATTACCTGATGAATAAGGCTCCAAAGATGTGGAGAAGACTTTGGTAAAGGAAGCCACCACAAACTTATTAGCCGCTACAGCACTTGGGGTGGCTACCACTGTAGAAGCATGAAAATTTTAGCAAAAATAAAGCTTTATGCGCCCAAGCCAAAGGAGGACATATGCGTCCAAGTGAAGCTCCTATGTGTTTAAGTCACCCTGTGAAGCTCCTATGCGCCCATCATCCTGTGAAGCTCTATGCACCCATCATCCTGTGAAGCTCTGTACGCCCAAGCCACCCCTATGAAGGAGGGCGCATAGCCTGAAACAGGGCTATGCGCCCAAGCCTGACTCGGTCAAAGCCATGATCAAAACGTGCACCGAAGTGCACGGCTACGTCAGTCTCCACGAGCAGTCATGCACCGAAGCATGCGTCTACGTCAACACCATGACCAACCCACGATCTCAAAGCCTGCATGCGCCTACACCCTATGCGCCCAAGGCAGGACTATGCGCCCACATAAAAACCAATGTGTTTCCCTCATATGGGCGCATAACATCATTCTAACTCAAGAACGACTATAAAAAGGGGTCTCATCCGTCTTCTAAACACAGAACGGAGAGCATTTTCAAGAGCCAAATTGCTGCACTTCTTGCCAGTGAGCCGAGAGTTAGCAATTTTCTTAGGTTTTCTCCCACTTTTGTAATCGGAGTGTCAACGGAGTAAAGGAGCAACTGCCGCTCGATCTCTATCGTCCCATTCCTCAGAAATCTTTTTTGTACTCGGGGATCCTCAGCGCAGTATCTCTCAGGCGTACTTGATTTGTGGTATCTTGTGCCAATAAAAAAGATAGTGTTTTTTCTTCTTTTTGTGTGTGTCCACAAAAATGGCGACTCTGCTGGGGATTACCTTTTCCTCTGACGAGAAGGTGGTGACGCAATCCGATACCGACAAAGTGGGGAGCACTCAGAAGATGATGATCGTAAAATTCGATTAGCAGGCGTTCGAAGAGATGCTCTCGAGGGATGGCTCTACTCCTTCAAAATCAGCAAAGCCAAACAAGTCTCGCAAGACTTGGCTTCCGAAGGCTCGCTGTGCATATCCTGCTAGTGTTATAGCAGATATGCAACTGGAGAACTCTATCATATGGGCGCATGACTCTGCCACAGAAGTTCTCCAAATGGAGAAGGCTCACACCATTTTGGGCTCTACTAGCCCAGTGACTTCTTTTCTGCACAACCAACAACAGAGTGTTCGACACTCGAGACTTGGCAAAGAAAAATACTATGATGACAAGAATCGGGGTGTGCGACACTCTGGGCAATCCCAGCGAGGCTCACAAACAAAAGAGGCAAAATTGAGAGAAAGCAGTGCTGATCCACCAAGCATGTGCCCAAAGCTATGCGCCCAAGGGGATGCGTGGGTGCATAACCCCAACCAGAATGCCTCTGTCTTCAACAGACTGGGCATCCAGGGTCATGCGCCCAAGGCTATGTGCCCAGGCTCACTGGATCCATACTATGTGCCTACATCAAGGAGACTCAGACATGCTGTCAAGAAGCATGCACCCAAGGCCAGTCTCCAAGGCCTATGCGCCCACAGCAAAAATACAGGCCCCAACGCGTATTATACGGGATTGTCTTTAAGGACATCACAGAATTTAGGAGTGGGGGTTGCCCCTACATGTGAAATAAGTCTGGATGCGCCAACTCTCCTTACGAACCTGTATACAAAGCTTGGCGATGCATGCAATATGGGTTGTAAGGCAAAACTCCCTTCCGCTGACTTGCACGACATGATAAATCATAAACGTAAAGCAAGGGAGGACATAACAATCCATAGTGCACACCCGTGCACCAGTATTGTTATCAACTGTTGTTGCTCCAAAGTAATAAGAGTGCCTCAGAGAAAGTCCATGTTTCGACGGCTGCACTTCTCTGACGATGAAAAGCCGCTATGTGTCTCATCCAACAAGGCTTCATGGGGTCCTCCTTACGGAAGCCCCAATCAAAGATGGTGGACCACGAACCCAACTTTCTCTCTCAGTTCCATGAGAAGGAGAAGACTAAGTCTACCAACAGATGGCCAACAGGCTGTCACATCTAAAGTAGTCTATATGGGCACCCGGTCAAAGGTGAGATTCTGTACAGAAGACGAAGAATTCCAAGCTGGGGGTAGTATTCCCTCAGGGTCTGAAGAAGATGACCCTCACACTGGGGGTAGCCTTCCAGAGGACGACGATCTCTCCAAGTCTGATGGTGACTATCTACCTTCTCTACCTGAAGACGAGGGACTTGCCCACTCAAAGATAGACAATATCAGCACTAGTTGTATTGTTTCCTCTGTTCATCCTCGTATGTTATCTACATACATGGCGGACGAAGAAAGACTTGAAGAAGCTAGTGACCAGGCCAGCAAATGGTTAGAGGGTCTGGAAACGGTATTCGCCAAGATCATCCATATGCTTACCAGTATCATGACAGTTCAAGCTGCTGGGGCTGTCCCTCCACCTCAACAAAATGTCTCGGCTCATGCTAGTCCGGCACATAGCAACAACCCTCCTTTTCTACAAAAGGAGTATCATTCCGTTGCGCCTCCTCCAAATCTCGTAAATACTGGGGGTGGTCCTTCGCCAACGACACCTGACAACCGTTCAGCAGCTATTTTCCAACACCTACTCAATAAATAGGATGCAATTGTTTTCCTGGTCGCCCGTCTCGACACCATCTCACACAAAGACGAGCTGCAGAAGATGGGGATATCTCAACCTGATTCCCCTGAGTGGGAAAATGCTACTTGCCCTCCTAACTACAAGCCGCTGATGCTGAATTCATTTGACGGGTTGACTTTTCCTCGTCAACATATGACGTACTTCAATACACAGACTCTACACTTGTCCAGATATGATCCATTCTTGTCGAAGCTATTTTTTAGTACCTTGCAGGGGGTAGCTTTCGAATGGTTCTGCAGTCTGCCTGACGGATGTATCAATTCATTTAAAGACTTGGAGAGGTTGTTACTCATCATGTTTTACGAGAGTGGCATGCATGTTAGTATGTCCACCCTCATCGAGACCAAGCAAAGGAGGACCGAGTCTGTCATCGCCTTTATCGAACGCTTCAGGCGGCTAGCACTGAAGATGCCTTTCGGCATACCAGACTCAGAACTTATGGATACTTGTCAACATAACTTCCTTCCTACGGTGAAGTTTTTTTGGGTATACATAAGTATGATATATGGCCTGCTTTCATTGGGGCCGCTGATGCTGCTGAAAACGACATTCCTAACCTGGAACAACTGGGGTTAAAAACACCCAAATCCGAAGACAAGGGCAAGCATCGTCAAACTATCCCTGTCCGCGGGGGTAAAGGGAACGAAGTCCTGAAGGTCGACACATCCAAAGGAGCTTCCAATTCTCAGGGCGCTTTCGACAAGCCTAATGAAACCTTCTCCTTTGATGAAGACGATGCCATTACCATCTTTCATACATTGACAAAGGGTAATAAACTGACATTGTCTCGAACACAACGTCCTGTAGAGGTGAACCAGCTCAACGATCCCAAATACTGTCTCTATCATCAGTACGTGCCTCATTCCACCAAAGACTGCATCGTCCTGAAGAAGAAGATACAACAGCTTATCGACAGCCAAGTAATCAAGCTCGAAGCTGAAGACAAGGTCGTATCTTCTAACATGATCTCTCTTCAGTTTGGTGACTTTCCTCCTACAGAAGTCCCAGACGGCGTGGTCCCGATTCCTAAGGCAATAATGGAAGTCGTCAACCTACCGCCAGTTCGCAACTCAACCTTAGTGCCACTCACAACTGAGCGTGGTGAGATCATGTGGGTCCATCCGGACCTTGTGCAAGAAGTGACGCAAGGGGTGGTACCTCCTAAAGCAAAAGGGGCAAGAAATACAAGTCATGCCATATGATATCCTCTCCCATCTACGAGGTTCTATCTGGCGAGACGCGATCGGGAAAGACTTATCTTCGGACATACGACCCCGCACAAGAAGAAGCAGTAACTCCTCAACCTCTTGCTGCCCCCACAAGCTCAGAAGCCGGCCCGTCCAAGCCTTCAACTTCGGACAAAGCCAAGCAGAAGGAGACGCAGTTTGACAAGTCTCTGAAGGCGCCAACTCCCAAAGGCATAGATCGGCCCTACAACTTTGACATACTGGCACAGATAGCCAATACACCTGCCAGGTTGTCTCTGTTCGATCTGTTGCGACTCTCCAAAAAAAATACGGAAGGCCTTAAGTAGGGCATTACTACATGCTGACTCTTATCTCGCTGATGTCAAAGCTCCCGCTGAAGACCCTGTCTCTTGTCCTCACTGCCACAGTACCATAGAAGTGGTGCCCAACATCACCTTTTCACAGGAGGACATGTTACTCAAAAGTAATCTTCATGATAGACCCCTGTACTATACAGGGTATATCGGGGCAATCAAGGTGGACCGCATGCACATCGATCCAGGATCCTCCCTCAGCATCATTCTTAGAAGTTTGCTTCAAATTCTGGGAATCCCTCTGCACAAGCTATCTGCAACCAACACAACTATCATGGCTTTTAATGCTGGTCAAAGCCACCCGCTGGGCAAAATCTGTCTTAAGTGCCTGATCGATGATCTCCGAATGGAGGTTTCCTGCTACGTGATCGATGCCAATGTATCCTATAATGTCTTGTTGGGACATCCATGGATACACGAGAACATGATCGTTCCTTCCACACTTCACCAGTACTTCAAGTACGTCAACTACGACGGTGTCATGAAGACAGAGTTTGCCGATGTCGATCCTTTTATGGGTATCGAGGCTTACTATGGAGATTCGGTACTTTACCAATCTCAGCCCCCAAGGATGACGGCAACGAAGCTGACAATGAAGCTGAAGCAAGTTCATCCTCCAGTGATGGTCCCCTGATCATCTGAGTCAAAGGACGTACTACTCCAAAAAGTACTCTGAAGCCTCGCACAATCTGGATGAAAAAGAAGAACCCTGACAAGGTCAAACCATTGACCATCACTCTCAGCAAAACACCTTGGAAGGAACCTACTGATGCCCGTCCTCCCAATCCTGAAGAATTACCCTACGTGGTGAACTCGGCCAAGACTGTGGCTCCTCTTCTAGATGATGATCCTCTCAATGAGTATATCAATACTCAAAATAATGTAACTTCAGCGGATGATGTTATCCCTGAAGAAGAACTTACGTATTTCCTTAGTAAAGGTTTATCTTTGAATTACTCCGATGTCTATCAATCTGTAAACCACTACATGGATACGATATACGCCCTGGAGCATGGTATAGGACCAAACCTCTGTATGCTGGTCACGACGCCTCACTTACGGGAAAAAGTTTACCCAGAAGATATCCACTACTTCATCGTTCCAGCCAGAAAGAAGGATAAAGAACTAATCATCTTCGGTCGTATAATTGGTGAGAGAAAGTTCGTTCCAGACTCTACTTCTCCCAAGCACAACACAGAAGCTGATTATGACTCTGGAAAAATGCAACTTTTTCGATATAGTTGGCAGGCCAAGAATATCATCCAGAACAGGGGATATGACATCAAAAGCGACCAGGGGCTAAATTACGGCCGGGGACGACGATTGCCAATATGACACTTTGCTCCTCCAGGCAAACCTGAGAACTACTATCAACGAAACAGTGCTGGTATGGGCTATGTCACTCCCCCAACAACTCCCGAAAGATCATATGATGAAGCAGATCGTTGTTCTCATTCTTCTGACTCCTCCCTTTAGGACTCAAACTCCAGCATTGACGACATATTCAAAGCAACTCTGTCCGTCAACATGATTTTCGTTGACCAAATTGTAGACGATGTCCAATCGATCGAGCTCGAATAATGGGCTCAAAAGATGGATACTAGGTGGGTGCTGCGCTTCGAACTACGTGAACCACCTACCGAAGACAAAGTCATCCAAGTCAATTTAGGAGATGAATTATCTTTTAAACCAATCTTCATCAGCAAAAGTCTATCTGACGAAGAACGCCAATCTCTTATACAGCTTATAAGAGAATACATCAACGTCTTTGCATGGAGATATGAAGACATGCTACGCCTGGATCCTAAAGTCGCCATGTACCACCTGAATATTTCGTCTAAAGCTAAGCCAGTGAAACAGCAACAACAACAATTCCGACCAGATGTCATGGAGGCCATCAAAAATGAAGTTAAGAAGCACATTACCAGTGGATTCATTAACAAAGAACAATACCCTGACTGGGTTGCCAACATTGTACCAGTCATGAAAAAGAACGATAAAGTTTGAGTTTGTATCGATTACCGTAATTTGAACTCTACATGCCCGAAGGATGAGTTCCCTCTACCGATCACCGACGTAATGATCGACAATACTTGCGGCTTCGAGCAAATACCCTTTATGGATGGGTTCTCAGGCTACAACCAGATCAAGATGTTCTTCGACGATGAGAAGCACACATCTTTTTGAACACCATTGGGGGTATACTGCTATATAGTGATGCCCTTCGGATTAAAAAATGTAGGGGCGACATACTAGCGAGCCATGAACACAATTTTTTGTGCTCATTTGCGCTAAACAGTAGAATGCTACGTAGACAATATCGCAGTTAAAAGTTGTCTCAAAGGCAACCACCTCCAAGACTTGAGAACGGTGTTCGAACTAATGCGTGCACACTAACTCAAGATGAGTCCAACCAAGTCTTTTCTGGGAGTCTCCAGCGGCAAGTTCCTTGGTTTCGTCATCACTTCAAAGGGTATACATCTGGACCCGGAGAAAGTGAAGGCTATACTCGATATGCATCCTCTAAGAAACCTCAAAGAGCTACGCGGACTACAAGAAAGGCTAGCCTACATCAGACGATTCATTTAGAACCTCTCTGGAAGGTGTCAACCATTCACTCAGCTCATGAAGAAAGGCGTATCTTTCGTCTGGACTGAACAATATCAACGTGCATTCGACGACATCAAGGCGTATCTCACAAGCCCTCCAGTATTGGTAGATCCAATAATGGGAAGCCTTTCTTACTATATGTACGTGCTATGGACCATTCTCATGGCGCCCTTCTAGCTCAAAAGAATGAAGGCGACCATGAACAGGCAATCTACTACCTCAGCCGTACAATGGTGGGTGCCAAGCACAGATACACACCTGTGGAGAAGGAATGCCTTGCAATAGTATTTGCCATCCAGAAGACACGCCACTATGTGTCTGGGCAGACTATCCACATCATATCTAAAGTCAATCCTCTCAGAATACTTATGACTAAATCGGATTCTCTCAATTCCCGTTTAGCTACATGGGTAATGCTATTGACTTCGTATGATATGCTCTTCGTTCCTCAGAAGGCAGTAAAAGGCCAAGCATTAGCTGATTTTCTGGCAGCTCATCCAGTGCCAGAATCTTCCAAACTCTACGACGAAATCCCCGATAAAGTAGTAGAGTCTAACACTGCAACTGAAGAAATTCCCATTTGGCGAATGTTCTTTGACGGTGCATCAAGAACATGACCCAAAGGAAATATTATGGCTGGAGTAGGTGTCGTGCTCGTGTCACCTGACCATCTGGTTATACATTGTGCATATTCTCTCGTGGAACCATGCACCAACAATGTGGCCGAATATAAAGCCCTATTAGTCGGCCTGTAGCTGGCAAAACAACTGGGAGTTGACTATTGTAGCTCCCCTTCCCGAAAATTTTAAAATATTTTTTTTCATTAATTATTTTATTTGAATGGTGATTTTTAATTTTGTAAATAATTATTTAGTTAATTATTATGGTAGATGACTTTAGCCATGGTAGAGTTTTGAAGTACCAGATGACCAGAAATTGTGGCACGGATAGTGCAGTGACGTGCCTTGACTGGTATATTAGCTATGCCATGGAAGGCCGAGTCATAGTGATGTCCTAAGTAGGAAAACCAGACCAAGTTGTGAATTGACTCATTTAAATTATTTTAATAATATATTATTTTATATATTGATTTTGATGACCGGGTTGGACCAAAACAGTCCGAACTAGGCCCGGACCAAACCCATTCCCAAATAGATATGTGGGGCGACCAAAGATGGCCATGTGGGCATATTTTATAGGTGTACAAATGTTCTTAATATTATTTTAGAATTTGAGAAATTTTTTCTAATTATTAAAAATAGAGGTACAAATTTATATTTTATTATTAATGTTGTTTTCCAATATTGGAACAATTTTACCCAAGTAAGGGTGTGTGGTAAAGATCACCCATTGGGGCAATTTTTATTATTTTATTATTATTAAGGTTATTTTGTGGAGATTTAATAAGCATGTTCATTCCATTTAAATATTATTATTATTATTGAGTTGATTTATGGTAAATTAAATTTACATATATATGTAGATATAAATGTGCTTTTCTATATATAGATAATAAGGATATTGGTATTTATAATATTGATTTAAAGTATTTTAGGTTTTTGTGAGTTTAAGGATATATATATATATATGTAATATATATGGGGTATATATATTTTTGTATAATAGATAAAGAAAAAGAAATAGAAAAAGAATAAAAAGCAGCGGACATCCCAGCCCAGTCCTGCCGGCCTAGCAAGCCAGCCCACCCGAGCTGAGACCCAAACCCCCCCCACATGAACCCGAGAGGAAATCCCAGCCTTTAAACCCGAGACTTCAAACCCAGGACTTCAACCCGAGCGTATAAGTGTACATCTCGAGAGCGTGAGAGAGGAAGCAGCAACCAAAACCTAAACCCTAGCCACGCCCTCATCCCCCGTCACCTGGGCGGCCACCCGCCACCGACGCCACCGCCGCGTGCGGCCGTAGTTGGCCCGGAACGCGTGCGCGCGGCCTGGATTGTTCAGAAGCAACAGCAGCCACAGGGCAGTTTTAGCGACGCATTTTTTCGATCACCGTGTGATCGTTTTGAACGCCGTTTTTACAGGTACGTTCATAACCCATAAGGCTATAAATCCCTTCACATAGATTCTTTTAACTCGCACCGTACACGACGAGAATCGAGTTCCAAAACCGAAGAAAATCTCGATTTCCTGGGTATAGAAACTGCCCCAATGTCCAATGTTTGTGGTCGATTTGCGACCAGAACATCGCAAATTTTGGAAAACCGCTTGAACAGACTTCTAAACATCCTAACCAAGATGGAAACTCTATTTTTAGATTTAATTCTTGTTGGTTATTTTCTGTTTAAAATTAGGATAAAGTTGACAAAAAAATTTATTTTCAAAATATAGAAATTTCTTCGATACCACGTGCGTCCCGCCAAACCGGGCGACTTGGTCGCGAATCGAAAGCATTAAAAGGTGCGTAACGGCTTCGTGGACGTATGGGCTTTGAAAGAATTCAAATTGGTCGTGTGTGCGCGACGAATTTGATGCGTATCCGGCAAAATTCACCGTATTGATCTCTGTACAAATTATTCAATTATTTTGTGCACGTTCGTCAGATCGAGACGAAACTTGCACCAACAGGACCATATCATTTTTTTGGTCCTGTATGCAAAGTTTGGTCCAATTCTGAGACAGTTGATTGGATCGTCGTTTCGCGGGCCCCACGATCCAATTCAACAGACAATTTTGTGCACGGCCCACCGGAATCCAAACCTGGACATACCGTTGGGTTCGTATCATCAAAATGAATCAGTAGACATGTAGTTTGATGACTTTATGGACCATTGACTCTGGCACACTTTTCGGTACAAAGCGGGTCCAACGGCGGATACCATTTTGGCTCGAAATTACCATTTTGCCCCTGTGTCCAAAATTGGACTTAAGGACAGGCAATCCTAGCTAATTTGACTATTCTGAGAATGTTGGCAATGTCTGTTTCAGCTTTCGAAGACAGTTGTGAGATTTGGATTTTATGGCTTGCCAGTTGACGGTATATTATTGGATCTTCGCGCTACCACCAGGCAAGATACCTTGCCTTCCTCTACAGTTTAATTCCATGTTTATAGTTTTTATGTTATTATTGTATTATCATTAGATACTCTATTTGTTATAGATTTTATATGATTTATTAGCTTTGTAGTTGACTTGATTTATCTAGTTTCTACATACCGTGTTCACCAGTTTATGGTCTTGCTTGACTTGATAGTATAGTTATACTAGACTTGACTGTGTCTTGACTGAGTCGTGCCTTGTCTCACTAGTACCTTGCTTGAGTCGTGTCATAGAACGAGTACGTGTAGTTGAACTGCTATTCTCTTGATATCGTTTCCTTGGCACCAGAGAGTCCACTCGGGACGAGGGTGATTTCCCTGATCTGTTTACATCCGTGAGTCCACACTCGGGACGAGGATGTCGATTATTTGCACCAGAGAGTCCACACTCGGGATGAGGGTGTTGACTTGTTTATTTGCACCAGAGAGTCCACTCGGGACGAGGGTGTTTACATCCGTGAGTCCACACTCGGGACGAGGATGTCAATTATTTGCACCAGAGAGTCCACACTCGGGACGAGGGTGTTGACTTGACTTGCATCAGAGAGTCCACACTCGGGATGAGGGTGCCTTACCGTAAACTAACCAGAGAGTCCACACTCGGAACGAGGGTTAGTACTAACCAGAGAGTCCACACTCGGGACGAGGGTTAGTGATTAGTTTAAACCTGCGAGTCCACTCGGGGCGAGGGTTTGGTATTCCATTTACCTCGTGTTCGCTTGTTCATCCAACAGTTCAGTTACGTGTAGTTGTTCTTGTATTCCAGTTCATAGTCACCTGTAAGTAGCCACTTGTCGTTAGTCACTTGTTAGCAGTTTGGTCGTAGTCTCTTGCCATGTTAGTGTCGTTCCTTGTTTATATCCAGTTTATATTATCATGCATGATTAAACTGCTAGATAGGCATATTTTTATGTATCTTGCTATGTTCTCTGAGGACATGATGATCTCTTCAGGTTTAGCGACGGCACAGAGTTAGTTAGCAGCTCACGATGGTAGTGATTACACCTGCAGGGATACAGATATTTGCTTGTGATATTTCTTTATTATCCTCTCGTGCTTTATATTCCATACCATGATATATTTTGCTTATTTTATAGACTCATATCATTCTTGGAGTCTAATCGAACATTATGCTAATGGGCTGCAGACTATGATCCATAATTGTTCATTCATGTTTCATATTCTTATTGTGGATTGAGATATAGATTGTATTGCCATGATTTGGCAGTATACCATAGCCTTGACAGTGTTTACATATTCGAGTCGGGCTGGAGTCCGTTCGATACGTAGCTGGCTTGCTCACGAGCTTGCATCCGAAAAGCGGGTGCGGGTCATGACAACTATCTAGAAGCATGCGGCGCTTCCAAGGTAATAGTTAGTCAAGTCCGAGGGGATTATGAAGTTCGTCACGAAGATCTCATCCCCTACCACAGAGCAACAATCGAGTTGGCGTCTACTTTCACTGGATTCTTCATCGAGCACGTACCTCGACTACAGAATATAGAAGCAGATGCTCTAGCCGGTCTCGCTTCTTCCTTGACCGTTCCTACCAATACTCAGCAGTCGATCACAGTGTCTGGTCGAGAGCTATTCTGTGTGAAAGATGCCTTGCATATTCATCACAGTTACACAACGGAAACAAACGTCGATATTAAAGACTGGAGATTCCCTTTTATATACTACACTGTCTATTGAATCCTCCCCGTGGACCCGAAGGAAACAGTATTTATCTAAAGGCGATCCCTCAGATTTTACTATGATACAGCTACCAAGATGTTGTACCGACCCTCTTACGACCGGCTAATGTTACGATGTTTATCAGACACAGAATTCAAACACGCACTCCGGGAGGCTCACGATGGAGTTTGTGGTGCACATCAACCAGGCCCCAAACTACAAGATCGCCTCAGACGAATAGGTTATTATTGGCCCACAATGATAGCAGATGCTGTTGAATATGCAAAGAAGTGTAGGGCTTGTCAATTCCACGCCGATTTCATTCATCAACCTTCGGAGTTTCTACACCCGACGGCAGCATCTTGGTCGTTTGAAGCCTGGGGTATAGACGTCATAGGACCAATCAGCCCGCCATCCTCCAAAGGACATCAGTTCATCCTAGCCATAACTGATTACTTCTCCAAATAGGTGGAAGTTATACCGCTCACCGAAGTGTAGGCATCAAACGTGATCAGTTTCAGCAAATATTATGTCATATACCGCTTCGGCCTACCTCGCAGGATCATCCATGATAATGGTCCACAGTTCGCAAGCCATACATTCTATCGGTTCTGCGATAGGAATCGAATCCAGAACGTAGCCTCTACTGCCTACAATTCTGCGGCTAACGGGCTAGCAGAAGCCTTCAATAAAACTATCATAAAACTTCTCAAGAAGTTCGTGTCTTCAAGCGCGATTGAAATGAGAAGCTCAATGAATGTCTATGGGCCTACCGTACAACGGTCCGGACTCCAACAGGCAGTACGCCATTCTCTCTGGTTTATGGGAGCCAAGCAGTTTTTCTCCTAGAAATCCAGATTCTTTCTCTTCGAGTAGCCTTAGCCAGCGATTTGACTACCGAAGAAATCTACCGTCTGAGACTCCAGGAGCTCGAAGCGCTAGACGAAAAATGCTTGTTAGCTCAGCAGCGCATTGAGCTATACCAAGCACGTCTTTCCAGAGCCTTCGACAAAAGGGTGAAGGAAAGAATCTTCCAAGTCGGTGATCTAGTCTTGGCAGTGAGAAGACCAATGGTCATGACGCACAAAACAAAAGAAAAATTCCAGCCTAAATGGGAAGGTCCTATCATCATAGAATCAGTGTATTCTAATGGAGCATACCGACTAACCAAGCATGATGGTGACTTACTCATGATGCCTATCAACGACAAGTTCCTAAAGAAATACTATGTGTAACCTTTTTACGTTATATTCACAGATGTTCAGTCATGTAAATGTACAGTGCGATGCTTATATGATTCAAAAAAATTGCCTAACTATTATCCGTATTTCAAGAGTCTTGAATACGCCCTGGATAATAGGTCCTCTAAAAATTTCCCGAGTGGAATCATTCCCGTTTTTGACTCTGTCCAAACTCGGTTTGACGAAAACAAGTCACGTCCATACTACCTCTGAATTATTTTCCGATAATTACTTCCCCAGTAAAATAATTATGTTTTACCATGTTCATATAACCTCCGAGCAAAGCATTCATCAAGGATAATCACGTCCATATTACCTGTAAATTATCCACTCCCACCTAATGTTATATATCTTTCCATGTCTATATTACCTCTGATCAGATATAGAACATCCTCTGCTATTACGTCCATATTACCTCTACTAGCAGCTTTGTTCAACTTATTATCTATATTCGAATAACTTGAATATAAAATGGATAATAGGTCCACATCAAAATTCTCTAGCGGAATACCTACCAGAAATATCCTTGCTACGTCCACATTATCTCTAGTTCCGATATTTCACAAAACCACATATTCTTTATTCTTTACGTCTATTAAGAGACGGAAAAAGGTACAAGAGCCGTGACGGCTAAAAAAAAGAGAGAAGAAAGTTACAAAAATCTACGGGATACATAGGCGGTTTATGTTGTTTCTTAGAGCCACAACTTCGGCCTCAGACTTCGTGGTAGCTCGGCAATGTGCCTCTTCTTGACGAGCAGCTTCATCCTCGAAAAGGATCAGACTCGGATGCTCTTCCTCTAACTTCGCCAGCTGTTCTTCTAAATGGGCGAAAGTGGTGGCATTTATGGCAGCCTGAGCCAAATAATCCTCCTGGTCAGATGTCGCCGCGCTCAAGTCAGCTTCCAGTTGGGCGATCTTGTTCTTGATCTGCGCAATATGATTATACCTCTCAGTGATCTGCGCAGCCAGTTTATTCTTCGAGGCGGCACGTGCCTCACTTGCAGCGTTGAACTGACCATACTGGTCAGCCAATTCGCCGATCTTCCGAACGAGGGCATCCTTTCTCGTCTAGAAAGTAGCCTTCCCCTCCGTGAGAGCCTTGATCAGAGCCTCATCTTCCGCACGGAACAGGGATGACGGGCTCCGTTTTTTAGCATCCCGGAATCGAGCTACTGGACCTCCAGGTCATTCAAAACTTTCCTCAAAGTATTAGCCTACTCTTCATGGCCGGCAATGCTCTCGAGGGCCGCCACTTGGCACCCTGCAACATCCTTCATAGGGCCGAAGGCAGCATTCCGATTCAAGACCCCAGGAAGTTTCACTTTTAATACAGAGTAGAAAGCTTTGACGACTTCCTGGGCCATCTCATCATCTTCCGTAGAGGTCGTTGGGGAAGGAGCTTGGAAAGTTTCTTCTGCTCCAGGAAGGGATACTTGACAAGAAGCTGAACCTGATAAAGAAATATATATATATATCTGTAACCAAAAAAATTAGAAAAAGAAATGAGAAAAAGTTGTAATTTCGTACCTTCAGCTTGCTCAACTCCAGCCTGAGCTACGCCATCAGTCTTGGCTTCAGGAAAACCAAGAACAGGCCCAGACTGCTCAAGAAGAACAATATCAAGGCCCTGAGCGGCATCTGGCCAGATATCTTCTACAACTTCAACTGGAACAGGAGTGGATCCAGCAACAGCCCCCTCAGTAGGCTGCTCAACTTCTCCTACTGTAGCCAATACCGGCTCACTAACAGCTCCCCCCACGCCAGCAAAATTGGAGGAGCCAGGAACAACTTTTGTCCCCTCTCCAATGGAGGGTACTATCATCGTGAGAGGGTCTTTTCCTTTGTTTACAAAGGAACATACAGTCGTGGTCAGCCTCATGAGGAGCACGCAAAATCGAAGTCTAAAAATCTCATCCGAAGAGAGGCGCAAAGGCAACGTACCCGCAGGAGGAAGAACCGATTGGACTTGGTTCTCGTCCAGCTCTTTCATCGCAGTTCCTATTGCAGACATATCCTCCACAGATATGTTGTCAGAGAAACTGATCTTCTGATCGCCGTCAAGGTCTGGGCCTTCGCCCTGATCACCCCGTCGCTCAAGTCTTACAGCCGAAGAAGACCCGCCCTCATCCATCAGTCGAGGACGAGCAGGGGACTCTGTCGTCACAGCCACCTTCTCAGATGAGGAGGCACCAGCCTCGGCTGTCACTCCGGGGTCCTGTGCAAAGGACAAACGTAAAGGTGAGAAAGCTTCCAAAGGCTTGACCATAATTGCTACGGAGTCTAGGAGAGGGTCTACCTCCCAAATGGCAACGGCCTGCAACGCCGTCTACCGAGAAGACCTTCTGGGAGGAGGCGAGCCGGCACCCACGTCCGCAACCTTCTTCCTCCGAGAAACAACCACCTTCGTCCTTTTTGGCCGTGGCACCAGCCCGTTGGGAGCCTTCCTCTTATGAGGAACGGTAGGAAGAGGTTCTTCAGTGTCCTCTCTCCGAGGCGCTACAATGGTAGGCTCTTCAATAACTCACTGTTGCGACACTACATCTGGATCAATTGTGGGCGCGGTGCCTTCCTTTCTGTTACTCCCCATGTACGTGCTCGTCCTATATCAGCAAGGGTAGGGGCAAGCTTGGTCCCCGATATAAAACTATGCTCACGGTCATACCCAGAAAGAAAGGTATTGACCTCTATATTGAACTTAGCAGCAGCAAAGAGCATGTGGGTGTCGAATTTATCTTCGGGCAAGGTAAAAACTGCCCCTTTACATCCAGTATTATAGTAGCCCCATGCACGTGCCCCGTCGATTAGACTCCCTATCGACTGGAGATGAGGACTGGGATTGCCCAAAAGGAGTTGGCTGCAACCAAACTGCCGTACGAAATGGCTTGGCAAATAAGGTTCCAGGAAAGCGTGGTTCCTGTTCCTGAATACCAGATGGGAAGGCCTAATGGATTGGAGCCAACAAAATGCTCCAATAGGAAGGCTAGTAGTGATTGCTCCCTCATCTACTAGGGTGTCTCCTGCACGACCACTACCAGATGGAGGCGATACTCTAAAGATTTCGTAGAGCCCTCCTGCAAACAGACACCCCTATAACAGTCCAATCCGTGTCTCTGGACCTTCGAATGAAGGCATCTCCTAGCAAAGAATCGACCATCAGCCCGACGTTCGTCAATTTAGGATAATACAGTACCAGTCACCCCATGAGATAGTTGAAGGGTAACTCAGTCCTAACAAAGTCCTTCCTGCCCTCGGATGTTATCGCATGGACAACAAAATACCGTAAACCCTGTTGGATGGCACAGACCATCGCTGGAAGCAAAGCTAGTGGGCATTCAAAGGCCAGCCTTACAGCTGGAAGTATCATCCTTCGGCTGATTCTCTCAATAGACCCTGAACCGCCAGGGACTACGCAGTCACAAAGCCATATCATTAGGAAAGCGGCTAGCACCGCCTTTTCCGACATCTTGAACTCGGCTTGTCTGAAGAAATGATAAATCAGGGAATTTCCCTTAGGATCATCTTTATCTTCTATATCCGTAGCTCCGTGATCTTTCATCAGCTGATCTACCTCAGAGAACGTCAAGGTTTAGGAGACGAGAAGGAGACTGGGCCATTTCCCCCTTATTTGGTGAAAATATAGTTGGTCTAAGCCCTCGTATGCGGGATGGACCCCTCGGTCTTAGCCTTCTTCATATAGAAGTGTGAGTGAGAGGGCGGTGTGTCGGATACGAAGGAGACAATGTAATTGTAATGCATAAACTAGATGAAAGACACCCGGGGTTGGTCCCGAGGCCGTTACGGCTGACACGGAGAAGGTGGACATGAACATGTTGCTCAAACACTTTTGGGTGGATAAAATTTTTTGATTTATGGAATTTCTAGGAAAAAGTGCATAGGAAGCTCTCCTTATATTGGTGGTGGGCTCCTAGTTAGATAGGGATTAGTAGTCCTTTAAAAACCCACTAGATAAATCTCATGTTTAATTTAAATCAATTTAAAAACTAATTCAATAAAATCTAACTCTAATTTAAATTACCACAAATATTTAAATATTAAAATAAATTTAATAATACCTTTTTATAAATTAAATTAAACCCAAAGAATTTCCAAAAAAAATCAAAATTTATAATTATACATGAATTTTTATTTTCATGTACATCGCATGCAAAATCATACATGCGAAAAAAATATTATTTTTCTAAATTATTATCGTATCGTTGTATAACAAATGAAATATTATCTATATAGTAATAAAATAAAATTTGACAAAAATTCAGTGCAATATATTTTATACTCAAACAAGATGAAGTATTTACATTATATTATTGAAAAATATACCTATTTTCTATATAAAAAAATCTATAAAAACTTTTGTAAATAGATAAATACTTCGTATTTACGTATGCACACTTGACGTATAATATCAAAATAAAATACATAATAAAAAATTATAGTAAAATTTTAGGGGGTTTACAACATCACTACACACTTCTTCACATACTTTTCCACTTCATAATGTGCTTTGTGTTCCTATCATATAAAAATATTATTTATATTTCTCAATTTTGCAAATCTAATAATATATCTATCGAATTCTTACCCTTTTCATTTTGGGTGAAGGATATTAGCATAGGGGCAACACTTCTACAAGGACAGACTAAGGATGGTGTGTATGAATGGCCAGCAAGTTCACTCAAGTCTTCTCCATTGGTAGCTTTCTCTAGTGTCAAGACTACTTGTCCGAGTGGCATTATTGCTTAGGTCATCCGTCACCGACAATCCTTGGACATATTATATCTGACTGTCAATTAGAAGTCTCAAGTCCATCTTCTTTGAATTTTAATTGAAATGCATGTCAATGCAATCAAAGTCATAAGTTATTTTTCTATGTTTTCACTCTTGTTTCAACTTCCCTGCCAGAAATAATATTGTCTGATGTGTGGACCCCTCCTATATTATTATATTATTTTTGTTGATCATTTTATAAAATATATATGGCTCTATCCACTTAAAAAAAATCCGATGTCTATGACATTTAATCCGCTTCAAATCACTAATAGAGAACTACTTCAATAAAAAAAATTATCACGCTCTATTCTGACAATGGGGGGGATATCAATCATTTTCTTCATATCTCAATTTTAATCGAATATCTCACTTAACCTCAGCCCCACACATTCCTGATCACAATGGATATTCTGAACGTCGTCATCATCATATTATAGAAACATGCTTATCACTCCTCTCACATGCATCCATGTCCTTGTCAAATTGGTTATATGCATTCCTCGCTGTTGTTTATCTCATTAATCGTCTACCAACTCCCACACTTTAGCTTCTATCACCATATGCAAAACTCTTTGGCATATCTCCTAGTTGTTGGCACATTGGTCATGGTTGAACCAGATTTTAATAATTGATCTAATCATGTCTCGATATAAGAGCTACTTGGACGATTGCTGAAAACTGCTGCCTTTCTGTTCAAGACTGAAGCCGTTTTTTCACTTGAGTATGTATTTCATATTCAATATAATTTTTATATTTATTGAGTCTAGGAATGCAATGTACACCAAGTTGTACTGGCAAATATCCTTTATTTTGAAAATAGCCTATTTTACAAATAGCTCCCAACTGCTTAAACCTTTCAAAAAGCCAAAACCTAAAATCTAATTTGCAAAAATTCCCAAAAATCATACTTTGGACTCTAGGGGAATTCGGCCCGAGTTTGGTCCGAATTCTGCCCAAATTCGTTTGGTGCTGTTTGAATTTTGAACTTGGTCATCCCGCAGTTACGGATGCAACGACTATTTGCCGAGATTCTCTCAAAGAATTCTGTCCGAATTCTCCTTTTAAAAAACCTTTAAATAGAGAAGAATTTTTCTCATTTCAACAAACCTCTATCTTCTCTTCTCTCTAAGCCTACTATGGTATTCCAAAGTGTTCTAAGCTATTTTATTTTCAAATCCCAAGCCAGTTACAATCCTCTAGTCGATATGCCAGTACGATACGTTCTAGAAGTTTCAGAGTGATTGTAATCAGAGGCTTGATTGAAGAAAGACACTTCACAATTGAAGTTGGCCGAGTACTTCGGATCAAATCTCGTGTTGTAGAACTTGCAAGGACTTTGGATGAAAACTTATGATATTTTTCCATAGTAGATTCAACTGGAAGCTAGAGTTCTTCCGACTGGAATAGTCCTCACAAGAGAAAAACCAGTATACATCGTCGTGTTTGCGTTTGTTTTCTGATCTCTGCCTTTTATTTACATACTTGTGATATATTATCTGTGATTTTGTTGCTAACATTTTTAATTAGCTAAATTTCCACTGCTTACTCTATTCACCCCCTCTAGAGTATTGTGCTTTACAATTCATTCTTATAATTGGTATCATAGCGGATTATACAGGTAAAGAGAGCTAACATAGTTATTATTCTTATCTATACTGCTATTATATAGATCACTTTATATCACACATGGCAACTATAAAATTTACGAGTGAAGGTCAGGCCACAAACAGACATCAACTGTTTGATGGTACAAATTACACATACTAGAAAACATGCATGAGTTTCTTCTTGAAATCTCTAGATTTTGACTTATGGACAATTGTGATTGGTGGCTTTAAAAAGCCTGCACGTATTTTTGTTGATGGAGAGTTGGTTAAGAAACCCCATGACAAGTATACTGAAGCAAAAAAAATAGGCCAGCCTTGACGCACGTTCTATTAACGCTTTGTTTTATGCCTTAGACATGACTGAATTTAACAGGGTGTCTACATGCACAACATCAAATGATGTGTGGAAACTTCTCGAAGTTACTCACGAAGGCACGACACAAGTCAAGGAGTCAAAAATTAGCAGACTTACTCAGGAGTATGAGGCGTTCAAGATAAAGCCAAATGAATCCGTCACTCAGATGTTTACAAGATTTCAAGATATTGTAAATCCTCTGTCTTCATTAGGCAAGGAATACAATAACTATGAGAAGATTCGCAAACTTCTACGAGCTCTCACGAAGAACTGGATTCTAAAGGCTACGACAATCATTAAAGGGAACGATCTCACCACTATGTCTCTTGAAACACTCATGGGTAAGCTACTCAGTCATGAGCTGGAACTTCAAGACTTTGAAGATGTTGTACCAAAGGAGAAGTCGATCGCCCTCAAAGCTCAACACAGAAAATCAGTCGAAGATGATTTCGACGACAGTGACTCTGACTCTGAAGATCAAGCTCTCATAGTAATAAAGTTCAAGAAGTTCATGAGATACAACAGAAGAACAAAAGAGCACAACAGCAACAATAGCAACAATGAAGAAGATCCAATCTGCTACGATTGCAAGAAGAAAGAACACATCAAGAAGGACTGTCCGACAACATCATCATCAACCTAGAAAATCAACAAGTATGACAAGAGTTACCTGAAGAAATCAATATCCAGAAGTTATTCCAACACAAGCATATGGTATGAAAGTGAAACCAGCGACTCAGAAGATGAACAATCAGACGATGATGCAAATGTATGCTTAATGGCATTTGATTTAGTAAACACTAACCCCTTGTTTGATACAAATGATGATTTTACCTTTGAACAGTTAGGTGAAGCCTTTAGTAATCTCTTAGGTGATTACAGAAAACTGCGTAGCAAATATCAAAACTCTAAGAAGGTACTCAAAGAGTACAAAGGTGAAATAGGAAGACTTACCGACCTACTAGATGAGGTTAGAAGTACTGATAATTCTAGTAAGATAGGTGAGTTTTCTTCTGTTAAGTTGCAGTTATACGAGACCACAAGACTATCCGAAGAGAAAGACAAGACCATTACCAAATTAGAGGAAGACGTACTCAAAGCGAAGAAGAGTCGTCAACAAGCAGTAATCAGGAATGATGCACTTACTGTTGATTATAACGTACTGTATAAAAATTCCAAAAAGTTAAAAATTAGGTTAGGAATATAGCCTGAGGTTGCTGCTTTCTATCCTAAAACGTGTCACTTACCAAAACATCGGAACACTGTCAAACCTAATACTGTCAGACCAAACCCAACCAAACCTTTGCCCAAGAAGACCAATAGGCATGCATTTTATAATCAATAACCTAATAGATAACGAAGACCTACCAATAATGCACAACATACTACATCTAACACTCAACATACTAGATGTCACTATTGTGGCACCATTGGTCATATCTCTCCTGCATGTAGAGTTAGAAAGCTTGTTGATTTAAAGATATGTGCATGGATACCAAAGACTAACATCTCAGGACCCTGCAAGAAATGGGTACCAAAAGTTTTATCTGTAAATTCTTTTGTAGGTGGAACACCCAACGCATGCTTAAAGCAAGTGGATGCTCGACAATGGTTGCTCACGGCACATGAGCGGTGATGCTTCATTATTCGCGACATTATCGAAGAAGAAGAAAGAAGGATATGTCTCCTTCGATAATAATCTTAAAGGATATATAGTAGGTATCAGCAATATTGGTAAGTCTCCCTATCCTGTGATTAAGGATATCTGTCTAGTAACCGAGTTAAAACATAACCTACTCAGCATAAGCCATTTAGCTGACCATGTTTATGGTATTAACTTTGTCAAAGAAAAATGTACTATAGTTGATACTCAACTGGTGCTACTATCTTTAAAGGTATTAGGGAAAATAATACATATGTTTTCTATCTATTGGAAGAGGCTAACAAAGCAGGTAGATGCTTAATCGTCAAGAATGATGAGAGTCAACTATGGCATATGAGACTCGATCATGCAAATATGGACACAATTTCAAGACTATCCACAAAGAAGTAGGTACGAGGCTTACCGAACATCACTTTCAAGAAGGATACAGTATGTAGTGAATACGAAAAGAATAAAGCTATCCGATCCACTTTTAAGTCCAAGAATGCTATAAGTACCACTAGACCTCTACAATTACTGCATATAGATTTATTTGGGCCTAGTAGAATTGCTAGCCTAGGTGGTAAGTTATATGCTTTTATAATAGTAGATGATTTCTCTAGATACACGTGGGTATATTTTCTCGCACGCAAAAACGATACATTATCTGAATTCTTTTCCTTTTGTAAGAAAGTTTAGAATGAAAAAGGATTCATGATCACTCGTATTTGAAGCGATCATAGCGACAAATTTGAGAATGCGGGGTTTAAGCAATTTTGTGACACACGGTTATCTGCATGAGTTCTCCTGCCCTAGGACTCCGCAACAAAATAGAGTTATGGAACATAAGAATATGACTCTATCTGAAATGGCTAGAGTTATGTTAAACCAGTTTAATCTACCTAAATACTTTTGGGCTGAAGCTGTCAATACAACTTTGTTCTCAATAGGGTTCTAGTTTGACCTAAATTGAAGAAGACTCCCTATGAGTTTTGGTTTGATAGGACACCATCTATTTCTTATTTCAAAATCTTTGGTTGCAAATGCTTTATTCTCAATATTAAAGATAATTTGGGAAAATTTGACGAAAATACCGATAAAGGTATATTTCTAGGTTATGCGGCCAAAAACAAAGGGCACCGAGTCTTCTACAAAAGGACCATGATCATCGAAGAGTCAATAAATGTTACCTTTGACGAACTGAATCAACAAACAATCGATGATGATGATGAAGACATCAGTACACCAAGTACAACACCTACAGAATCTTCAAGCACATCACCAGCTGATCCTCCAGGAAGATCTCGTACAGAATCAGAAGCCGGAACCAACTACCATGAGAGTTTGCCAAAAAGAATGAAGTTTTTGGTTGACCATCCCAAGGACTTGGTAATAGGTAAGATTACCAGGGGTGCAAGTACTCGTTCCTCAAGTAGAGATATAGTTTCCTGTGTTGCATTTATTTTACAGCTAGAACCCAAAACTATTGAAGAAGCATATAACAATAATTTTTGGTTAGATGCTATGCAAGAGGAATTAAACCAATTTAAACGGAATCAAGTTTGAGAACTTGTTCCCAAGCCCATTGATAATCCGGTCATTGGTACCCGCTGGGTATTCTGAAATAAACTTAATGAGAATGGCTTAGTTACTCGTAACAAGGCTTAACTCGTAGCTCAATGATACAATCAAGATGAAGGTATCAACTATGATGTGACCTATGCCCCAGTTGCGAGATTAGAATATCCATTCGTATGTTATGTGCATTTGTATGTTTTTATAATTTTAAGCTTTTTCAAATGGACGTTAAAAGTGCTTTTCTTAACGCTTTTATTAAAGAAAAAATTTATGTAGCTCAATCTCCAGGTTTTTCTAATTTCAAAGCCCTTATCATGTTTACAAGTTAAAAAAAGCCTTATACGGTTTGAAACAAGCCCTCGTGCTTGGTATGATCGTTTAAGCTCTTTTTTACTTGATAACGGTTTTACAAAAGACAAGATTGACACTACACTATATTGTTTATAAAATCTTTTAAGGGAAATCTTCTTTTAATTCAGATATATGTTGACGATATTATCTTTGAATCTACTGATGAATCTCTTTATCGAGAATTTTCAAAGTGTATGCAGAATGAGTTTGAGATGAACATGATGGAAGAACTCAAATTCTTCTTTGGATTGCAAATCAAATAAACCAACAATGGAATGTTCATAAATCAAGCTAAGTACACAAAAGACTTACTAAAGAAGTTCGACCTGGAAACTGTCAAACCTCTTGGCACTCCGATGGCAACTTCAACCAAGCTTGATACTGATGAACAAAGCAAACTAGTCGATATACGTAAGTATCGAGGTATGATTGGTAGTTTACTTTATTTAACTGCTAGTCACCCTGATATAATATTTGGTGTTTACTTGTGTGCACGTTTCCAAAATTACGTCATTTGACCTAACCGGTTACTGATGCTGATTTTGCTGGATGCAAAGTAGATAAAAAAAAGTACTAGTGGCACGTGTCATTTTCTAGGTATGGCTCTAGTCTCTTGGTTTAGCAAGAAGCAAAATTCTGTCACATTATCAACTACTGAGGCTGACTATATCGCCGCAGGATGTTTTGCACAAATTTTGTGGATGAAATAAACCTTAGAAGACTTTGGTGTACAGTATTCACACATACCCATTTTTTATCACAATACTAGCACTATCAATTTGATTAAGAATCTTGTATGTCACTCTCGCAATAAGCATATTAAGATTCGACATCATTGTCTTAGAGATCATCAAACAAATGGAGATATAGACCTTGTATATGCAGACACAGAGAACCAACTGGCTGATATCTTTACAAAACCATTAGCGAAAGATTATTTCAATTATTTACGTCGAGAATTATAAATTTTAGATATCAATAATATTAATTAGTTTTGTTTTATTGATTATTTTTCAATATGCAAAAACTATTTTTGATACAAGCCTACAAATGGTCTGTCTGTCACCATGGCTACGGCTAAAGCAAAACGGTATTTAAGTGTTCTCTAGTGAACCTCCGTTAGCTGGGACAGTACCCCTACAGCTAATCTGAGACAGTAGCTGCGTAACAAAATTTAATTCATAAAATAATATTAATTATATTAATTAAAATTTAAAATAACTAAATTTGGAATTAAATAATTGAAAAGGATTGATGGATATAAAGTGGCACTATATTATTTCTGTTCAAAACTACCTCAAGAGAACCCCAGGCGAACTCTGACCAAATCCGGCCCGAGTTCTGTTGGTGTCTGGTATTTTAAGTCAGAATCTAGTGGCCCCTTCCTATTCATCTCCTCTAAACCCTCAAGAACACAGCAGCAGCCACGACCTAAGCTCAAAAACCCTAATTTTCTCTAACCCATTGCTTTCAACTCTTTTGGATATTTTAATCCAAATTTTGGACTCGTGCGGAGTTTCTCGTTCTCTTCCACATATTCAAATCTCAGAAGGTATAACCTCCTCCTTCTCCTTCTTTTAATTTCATAAATTTCTATATTGTTTATAGAAATAATGCCTAAAAACTTCAACCCCTTCAAGAGAAAAAAGATGACGGCTAGTGAAGAGGCCTCGTCTTCGGATCCAATTCATGAATCCCTCTTTTCACCCGTCCAAACGGATGACAGGGCATTTATTGGGTTTTTCTTCCAAGCCCATGATCAATCGCTATTATGGTATACAGATTTCTCGATTCGCAATATATGCCCCGACGCTCCAATTAAATGGACTATCTTTCCGTCCCATCGGACATACTTTGAAGTATTATGATTGCATAATCTTGTTACTCACTTATATCCGATTGTAATTAATGTTACTCATTTATTTTACTGTAATTTCACTCTTGACACTTTTACTGTTAAAAGTCATCTCGCCAGAACCGATATTCAGTTCAATGATGTCGACTTAGCAAAAATCCTTGATATTCCAAATAAAGGTGCTTCGCTAAACGATATCATTGAATTTAAATTTTTCATAGGCACGACCTTAAACAGCTTCAAGAACGAACTTTGTTCTCCTGATCGTATTCGTTCTGGTAAGTTCAAAGCTGCTAATTTGAACTTATTTTTCTATTAATGGCATCACATCGTCTACTCCACTATATTATCCAAATCTACTTCAAAGGACGATGTGGATACCTTTGTGATGTCTGCCCTTTATCATATTTATAAGGGCATCCATTTATCTGACCCCAAGACTATTATTCAGATGATGGGTCGTTGCCGTAAAAGGAACCGAAACCTTACTTATGCAATGATTCTTCCAATCATCTTTCAGCATTTTGAGATTGTTCTATCCACTTGTGCTCGTGACTCTGAGCCCAAGTATCTTCAGCTTTCTCGTCGTATTGTAGCTGTTTCTCCTGCTCCTGTAGTGTCCCGCTCCTAGCGGTTCACTATGTAAGGCTTGTGGCTTGGCTAACTCGGTCGGAACCGAGTATTGGGGAAACTTACCGTCGGCATCGAATCGATCACGGACAAGTGCATAAGAACCTTTCCAATTGATGGATCGGTTTCTCTTGAAATGCGTCCAAGAGTTTTCTCTGGATGTTTTGCTGCTGGTTTTGCTGCTTGGTTTTGATGGATGCTTTTCTGAATGATTTTCGATGATTTGATTCTTGCCCTTTTTCATCGATTTACATAGCATTCATTCTTGAGAATTCTGAGAGAAGAGAACACAACGAGACGGATTATTAATCAATCTTTTGGTGCCAATGCAGACTGACGCGTGACTGAAGGCTAAGCGTGCAAGTGTTCCTCTCTCTCTCGACGATTCTCTAACTTGGTGAGTGTGGATCTCTGTGGTGGTATTGTCCCTCTCGCTATTCCTTCATGCCAACTAAATAATTGTCTTGCAACATCCGTTGATCGATATCAAGATGCTAATGCCATAAGTCAATACCACTAAGATGCTAGAGATAGAACATTGAAATGAATTGATTACACTGCAATGAACTGAACATTGAAATGATTGAAGTGATGCCTAGAATGATGGTTATGAAATGCTAAGAATGATCTTGTTGCCTATTACTTCAAATATTCTATGCACACTGTGTATATCGAGTCGGACACACATTCGCCTGACCATGGACAACTTGTATACAAGGATTGAGTAATAATTTTCTCGAACGGTACAGGGGCGCCTGTACCGATTCGGCCTAGGAGGAAATAATGAAGTGCTTTGGGGAACATGAGTAATGCGAGGCATCATAGAGGCTAGCTCCCTACTGTGCTGTCATCTCATTATCTTGAAGTCCCAAATGCAAATGAATGAATGAAAAGAGTCCATATGGTTTAACAACACTAGTGGTCACATCGTGGGAATGTATGCTAATCAATGTCTTATGCAGGGACGGTAAGTATATTATTATTATCCTGTATCTTATGCAGGAAAGCTGGATTCGGCTAATGGTAAACTAAACATGGTTTATTGAACTACCATGTCACTTGAATTGTGATTTACTCTAAATGTCGCCTGTCCCTTATAAGTTCATATCTTTAAAATGCTAGTCATTAATAAAATGTTGGTTTAGCTGAGTGGGCCAACGGGGCTCACCAGCGCATTGTTATAATGTGCTGACCCCTCCTCCACAGGTACTGGAGAAGGCTCGGGCGCACATCGCAATTAAAGCTTTCTGAACTGCTGTTTCCTTTCAAGTTGTTTTTCCTAAAGACGCACAAAGTATTGCGGAGATTTCAAAGATAGCTGCTTATATTTCAAAGTACTAAAGGGGCGTGATGTATGGAACGGGAAATTATTTCATGGCAGCCTATCAGTTGTACTTCTTTTCATGAATCAATGTAGCCGAAATGGCATTTCAAATATTATCGAGAAAAGTTGTATTCGGACTACAATTATGAATAAAATGAGTATTTCTTCTTCCTATATTGTGTCTCAATGTTTCCGCAACTGCGGCTTACTTCAAATGTTTCAAAAGGATATAAATGTGTAATGTTCTAGCCTTGTACAAGTGCAACTCCAGACTTGTACGGCATCACGCCTTAGCGAGGACGATCGATTCGGCGTGAATCGAAGCAAAGCGAGCGATTCCCCGAATCGGGGCGTGACAAGTTGGTATCAGAGCACGGCTTCACTTCCTCGGATTTCAAAAATAAATGTTTCAAAAAGGAAGTCTTGATGCAAATTTTCTCGATTGATGGTGTCGATGGCGCTGGCATAAAATAATGTTCCATACAATAAGCCCATAAATATTTTATGAGTGCTAATGGAATTATTTCTTTGTGTAGAATGACCAAGGGTGATAGCTCAAAGACGAATTCATCGTCTGACCCGATTGAGAAACTGATTAAGCAAATGGAGGCTCAGAGGAAGCAAAGCGAAGCTCAACATCGCGCGCTTCAGGAGCAGCTTCAGTATCAGTTTCAGGAGCAGCTGGATGCTCAACAAAAGCAAGTTGATAGTCTAACTCAGATTGTCATCAAGCTGTCGGCCGATTCTAATGTTTCTGCAAAGGCCGCAGCAACCGAGACCGTGGAGGTGCCGGCAGAGAAACCTGAGACGCCGACACGGAAGAGGACGAGCTTCAAGTTCTCTGAATTTAAAAGTTGCGACCCGCCTGAGTTTGATGGAAAAGAGGAGCCAGATGAGGTGATGGGCTTCTTGAACACACTAGAGGGCTATTTCTGAATGTTAGAGATTCAGGGCAGTAAGAGAGTGGAGTGTACTGCTGTACAACTTCGCCTCAAGGCCCAGGAATGGTGGATTTCGCAGAGACAGGCACTTTGCGGAAATAGTCAGGATATAAAGATGTCTTGGGAGGCCTTTAAGCAGGCTTTCATTACTCACTTCATTCCACCCGCTGTCCGACAACAAAAAGAGAATGAGTTCATTGCACTTCGACAAGGCAGTATATCAGTGCATGACTATGAGACAGAGTTTTTGAAGAGAGTCGCATTCGCTGGGTACATGGTACCGAATGACGACGCCAAGCAAGGAAGATTTGTGCAAGGCTTGAATGAGGGCCTAGAGAAGGATGTGCTAAATCGGAAATGTACGTCTTACCGGGAGGCGTACGAGACAGCTCTCGAGATGGAGAGATTTCATAAACCGGCTAGTCGTGAGACAATGAAGAGCAACCAAGGACTCAATAATCAGAAACGACCTTGGTCTGCTAGCAGGAATGACGCACCTAAGCGTCACAATACTGGAGACAATCGAGGGCCTCAACATACAGAACGTTGTAAATTTTGCAACCGTTGGGGACATCGATCCGAAGATTGTCGGGTGAAGTGTTTCAAATGCGGCGAGCAGGGCCACAAGGAAGCTGACTGCAGAAATAGAGGAGGGAATCAGTATCCTCCTCGTGGGCATAACAATAATCAGTATCGTGGGCATAACAACAACCACAACCGGGGACAATATAACAACCAGCATCGTGGCGGAGCGCCACCAGCCTTACCGGCTCCAGCTGGGAATGCACCGAATCAACAAGGTGGGCAAGCAAGGGTTTATGCCTTGACTCAGGCAGAGGCCCAGACCACGGAGAATGTTATAACAGGTATGTTGCTATATAAAGGCACACCTGCAAGAGTACTTTTTGATTCTGGCGCTACTCATTGCTTTATCTCTTCTGATTTTGCAATGGAAAATAAATTTTGTATGACTCAACTAAAGACAGCTTTGTGTGTTAGCACTCCTTCGGGAGTAGATATGCCTGCAACTTTGATTTGCAGGGACGGCTACATCAAAATTAGAGGCAAGACTTTATCTCTGGATGCAATTGTACTCGACATCAAAGAGTACGATATCATCTTGGGAATGGACTGGCTCAGCGCCTGTCATGCAACGATTGACTGTGCGGATAAGAGAGTTGTGTTTCGCCTAACCGGAGAAACAGAGTTCTCTTACTCGTGCGGCTCGGCATTCCAAGGACCTATGGTAATATCGGCAGTTACAGCAAGGCACATGTTGTACTCAGGATGTGAAGGGTTCCTTGCTTCTGTTTTTGACACTCAAATGAAGGGTGTAGATTCGAATCAGACCGAGATTGTGGCAGAGTTCCCCGATGTGTTTCCGGACGAGATACCTGGGATGCCGCCGGATAGAGAAATTGAATTCACAATTGATACATTTCCGGATACTCGTCCGATATCTAAAGTGCCGTACAGGATGCCTCCGGCAGAATTGAAGGAACTAAAGGTGCAGCTACAAGAATTATTAGACCGAGGATACATTCGCCCAAGTGTATCTCCATGGGGAGCTCCAGTGTTGTTTGTAAAGAAGAAGGATGGAACGATGCGGCTATGCATCGATTACAGAGAACTGAATAAGGCAACCATCCGTAACAAGTATCCTTTGCCAAGGATAGATGATCTATTCGATCAGCTACAAGGGGCGACCGTGTTTTCAAAAATCGATCTTCGTTCAGGATATCATCAGTTGAAGATCAGACCCGAAGATGTTCCTAAGTCAGCATTCCGTACGAGATACGGACACTATGAGTTTTTGGTCATGCCATTCGGCTTGACTAATGCTCCAGCAGCCTTCATGGATTTAATGAATAGAGTGTTTCGACCGTTCTTAGACAAGTTTGTTGTTGTGTTCATCGATGACATCTTGATCTACTCAAAAGATAGAGAGACTCATGTCGAGCACTTGAGAGAAGTACTTCAGACGCTGCGGGACAACCAGCTCTATGCAAAACTAAGCAAGTGCGAATTTTGGATGAACAGCATGTCGTTCCTAGGACATGTTGTTTCGGCGGAAGGTGTTGCCGTCGACCCAAAGAAGATTGAGGCAGTGGTGGACTGGAAGCAGCCTGCATCAGCTAGTGAAATACGGAGTTTCCTTGGTTTAGCCGGGTACTACCGTAGATTTGTGAAGGACTTCTCGAGAATCGCCTCGCCTTTGACTCGCCTGACTCAGAAGGGAGTCGTATTTAAGTGGACGAACGACTGTGAGAGTAGCTTCCAAGAACTCAAGCAGCGGCTCGTCACGGCCCCAATTTTAGCACTTCCGGAAGGCTCTGAGGGATTTCAGATCTACAGTGACGTGTCGGGACTTGGTTTGGGATGTGTTCTTATGCAACATGGGAAGACCATATCTTATGCTTCGAGGCAACTCAAACAGCATGAGAAGAATTACCCAACACATGATTTGGAACTGGCGGCGATTGTGTTCGCGTTGAAATTGTGGCGACACTATCTCTATGGTGTGTCCTGCGAGATCTTCACGGATCACAAAAGCCTGAAATATATATTCACACAAAAGGAATTGAATTTGAGGCAGCGGCGCTGGTTAGAATTGATCAAGGACTATGACTTGACAATCTCTTACACGCCGGGTAAAGGGAACGTGGTAGCTGATGCCTTGAGTCGGAAATTTGTGGGATCACTAGCAATAGCAAAAGAGGTACTACGGGATTTTGAAGAGATGGGCATCGAGTTCAGGATCCGTCCGCAGAATGTGCAGTTGGCTCAGTTACAACTTGAGCCGAGTCTCCAGGAAAGGATTAAGTTTGCTCAGAAGGATGACCCGTTTCTGCAGAAGATACGCGAGTTGATTCTAGCAGGAAAGGCGTCGGACTTTACCGTTGAAGATGACACTATTCGTGTCAAGGGAAGATTGTGCGTCCCTAAGGACGAGAATATCAGGAAGGAAATACTGACCGAGGCTCATTTCGCGAAGTATTCCTTACATCCGGGAGGCACAAAAATGTATAAGGATCTACGCTCAACCTTTTGGTGGCATGGTATGAAGAAGGATGTGGCGCTATTCGTGTCACAGTGCATGGATTGTCAGCGTGTAAAGGCCGAACATCAACGGCCAGGCGGAGAACTACAAAATTTGGCTATTCCACTGTGGAAGTGGGATAATATCTGTATGGATTTTATAGTTGGCTTGCCAAGAACTCAGAAGGGAAATGATGCGATTTGGGTTATCGTGGATAGATTAACCAAGTCGGCACATTTCATTCTAATAAAAGTTACATGGGGAGTAGAACGGTTGGCCCAGATCTACATAAATGAAATTGTCAGATTGCATGGGGTGCCAGCTTCTATAGTGTCGGATAGAGATGGAAGATTCTTGTCGCGATTTTGGATAAGTCTACACTCGGCAATGGGCACAAAGTTGAACTTCGGTACGGCTTACCATCCGCAGACTGATGGTCAGACAGAGAGAGTAAATCAGATCCTTGAGGATATGTTGAGATTGTGCGTGCTCGACTCGAAGACAAGTTGGGACGCGCATCTCGCACTAGCAGAATTTGCCTATAACAACAGTTATCAGGCAAGTATCCAAATGGCCCCGTACGAAGCCTTATATGGACGGAAATGTCGATCACCGATATGCTGGGATGAAGTCGGTGAACGGCAAGTGCTCGGACCAGAACTTGTGGAACAGGCCGTCGAGAGGATTCGCTTAATTCGAAAAAGACTTAGAGTTGCTCAAAGTCGACAAAAGAGTTATGCGGATGTTCATCGACGACCTTTGGAATTCACAGCAGGCGATCATGTCTTCTAGAAGGTCACACCCATGCGAGGTGTGATGCGGTTTGGGATGAAAGGAAAGCTAAGCCCGAGATTCGTCGGACCATTCGAGATTTTGGAGAAGGTAGCCTCAGTGGCTTATCGACTTGCACTACCTCCGGCTCTGGCTGATGTGCACGATATCTTCCATGTATCTCAACTTCGGAAGTACGTGCATGATCCAAGTCACGTAGTGAATTTCGACCAGCTGCAGCTGAGCGCTGACCTATCCTACACTGAAGAGCCTGTCCAGATTTTGGACAGGAAAGAGAAAGTTTTGCAGAATCGGGCAGTGTCTCTAGTCAACGTGCTGTGGCGGAACCATGCTGTCGAGGAGTCGACATGGGAATTAGAGGAAGAGATGCGAGTGAAGTACCCCTCGCTGTTTGATAATTTTGAGGTAGGACCTTTGCTTTAAGTTTCGAGGACGAAACTTTTTCTTAGTGGTATATTATGTAGTGTCCCGCTCCTAGCGGTTCACTATGTAAGGCTTGTGGCTTGGCTAACTCGGTCGGAACCGAGTATTGGGAAAACTTACCGTCGGCATCGAATCGATCACGGACAAGTGCATAAGAACCTTTCCAATTGATGGATCGGTTTCTCTTGAAATGCGTCCAAGAGTTTTCTCTGGATGTTTTGCTGCTGGTTTTGCTGCTTGGTTTTGATGGATGCTTTTCTGAATGATTTTCGATGATTTGATTCTTGCCCTTTTTCATCGATTTACATAGCATTCATTCTTGAGAATTCTGAGAGAAGAGAACACAACGAGACGGATTATTAATCAATCTTTTGGTGCCAATGCAGACTGACGCGTGACTGAAGGCTAAGCGTACAAGTGTTCCTCTCTCTCTCGACGATTCTCTAACTTAGTGAGTGTGGATCTCTGTGGTGGTATTGTCCCTCTCGCTATTCCTTCATGCCAACTAAATAATTGTCTTGCAACATCCGTTGATCGATATCAAGATGCTAATGCCACAAGTCAATACCACTAAGATGCTAGAGATAGAACATTGAAATGAATTGATTACACTGCAATGAACTGAACATTGAAATGATTGAAGTGATGCCTAGAATGATGGTTATGAAATGCTAAGAATGATCTTGTTGCCTATTACTTCAAATATTCTATGCACACTGTGTATATCGAGTCGGACACACATTCGCCTGACCATGGACAACTTGTATACAAGGATTGAGCAATAATTTCCTCGAACGGTACAGGGGCGCCTGTACCGATTCGGCCTAGGAGGAAATAATGAAGTGCTTTGGGGAACATGAGTAATACGAGGCATCATAGAGGCTAGCTCCCTACTGTGCTGTCATCTCATTATCTTGAAGTCCCAAATGCAAATGAATGAATGAAAAGAGTCCATATGGTTTAACAACACCAGTGGTCACATCGTGGGAATGTATGCTAATCAATGTCTTATGCAGGGGCGGTAAGTATATTATTATTATCCTGTATCTTATGCAGGAAAGCTGGATTCGGCTAATGGTAAACTAAACATGGTTTATTGAACTACCATGTCACTTGAATTGTGATTTACTCTAAATGTCGCCTGTCCCTTATAAGTTCATATCTTTAAAATGCTTGTCATTAATAAAATGTTGGTTTAGCTGAGTGGGCCAACGGGGCTCACCAGCGCATTGTTATAATGTGCTGACCCCTCCTCCACAGGTACTGGAGAAGGCTCGGGCGCACATCGCAATTAAAGCTTTCTGAACTGCTGTTTCCTTTCAAGTTGTTTTTCCTAAAGACGCACAAAGTATTGCGGAGATTTCAAAGATAGCTGCTTATATTTCAAAGTACTAAAGGGGCGTCATGTATGGAACGGGAAATTATTTCATGGCAGCCTATCAGTTGTACTTCTTTTCATGAATCAATGTAGCTGAAATGGCATTTCAAATATTATCGAGAAAAGTTGTATTCGGACTACAATTATGAATAAAATGAGTATTTCTTCTTCCTATATTGTGTCTCAATGTTTCCGCAACTGTGGCTTACTTCAAATGTTTCAAAAGGATATAAATGTGCAATGTTCTAGCCTTGTACAAGTGCAACTCCAGACTTGTACGGCATCACGCCTTAGCGAGGACGATCGATTCGGCGTGAATCGAAGCAAAGCGAGCGATTCCCCGAATCGGGGCGTGACAGCTCCTCCTACTGCTCCTTCTCTACCTCCATAGGAGTACCCTATGTCTTATGAGGGTATTCACCAGCATTTTTTTGATTTGCGAGCATTTATTACTGACATATCGAGGGAATGCAAGTTTCGAGATGCCATTCGATTTCAGGCTCTCACAAATTCCTTTGCGGATCTACGATTTGCTAACTCTGGTCATTCTGCCAGTTCTCTTCCCCGAGATCCAGCTGTATCGGGCTAATGCTATGAGAATGAGGTGGTTCGTCACTTCTTTGAGCATGGTAATGCTTATGACTTGTACCTAGGTTTTGGTGCTACTTTACACCCTTCTGGAGCTGGTCCATCTTGACATGGTGGCGATGTTGGCACTGATGATGATAATTTTGAGGATTTTTGATCTAGACGTTATGTACGTTGTCTATATATTATCTAGTTAGACTTTATTTTGTCTATGTATGCTTGAAAATTCTACGACATTCGAAGATAGTACTTTCTTTATTCTTAGCACTAAGACTTTTTATTGCTGAGTTAATGTATTTGGAACATTTAGTTATTTTTATTCTTTTATTTAGTATGCATTTCAGTGTGTATCCTACTATTCTCTCTTATCCTGTGTATGTATTTTTTTTCGTAGAACTATTTATTTCAGTTTATTCTTCCTACATCAAAACTGCCAGTGAAATACTTGTTATTTTGTCTATTTTTTGTATTTCTTCAACGTTTGTTTCTTATGTATGAATTGCGGGGGAGATTCTCTCTTTGCAATTATTTTGCTAAGTGACAACAGAGGAAAAATATGATCTAACATCTTTTATAGGAACACAAGAATTTTTTTTGAGGATACAATATCATACAAGCTAAACATACAAGCTTAAAAGCATTACAAATTTTGATTCTTTTTAAATCAAAAGATCGAGATGTTATATCGGTCAAGGTTTGTCAATTATCAAAATGGGGGAGATTGTTGACCTATTGGTCATCGTCGAACCTGATTTTAATAATTGATCTAACCCTGTCTCAATATAAGGGCTACTTGGACGATTGCTGAGAACTGCTACCGTTCCGTTCAAAAATGAAGCTGTTTTGCCACTAGACTCTGTATTTCAAATTCAATATAATTTTTATATTTATTGAGTCTAGGAATATAATGTACACTGAGTCGTACTGGAAAATAGGCTAACCGAAAATATTTTCAAAATATCCTTTATTTTAAAAATAGCCTATTTTACAAATAGCTTTCAATTGTTTAAACCATTCAAAAAGCCAAAACCCAAAATCTAATTTACAAAAATTCTTAAAAATCATACTTTAGACCCCAAGAGAATTCGGCCAGAGTTCGGTCCGAATTCTGCCTGAATTTGTTTGGTGTCGTTTGATTTTTGAACTTGGTCATCCTGCAGTTACGGATGCAACGACTATTTGCCGAGATTCTCTCAAAAAATTTTGTCCGAATTCTGCCTGAATTCTCCCTTTAGAAAACCTATAAATAGAGAAAAAATTTCCTCATTTCAACACACCTCTCTCTTCTCCTCTCTCTAAGCCTACTACGATATTCTAAAGTGTTCTAAGCTATTTCATTTTCAAATCCCAAGCCAGTTACAATTCTCTAGTCGATTTGTTAGTGCGGTATGGTCTAGATGTTTCAGAGTGATTGTAATCAGAGGCTTGATTGAAGAAAGGTACTTCACAATTGAAGCTGGTCGAGTACTTCGGATCAAAGCTCGCGTTGTATAAGTTGCAAGGACTTTGGATGAAAACTTGCGGTATTTTTTCATAGTAGATTCTATTGGAAGCTAGAGTTCTTTCGACTGGAATAGTCCTCACAAGAGGAAAATCAGTATACATCGTTGTATTTGCGTTTGCTTTCCGATCTCTGCTTTTCATTTACATACTTGTGATATATTATCTGTGATCTTGTTGCTAACATTTTTAATTAGCTAAAATTTTGTTGCCTACTCTATTCACCCCCTAGAGTATTACGCTTTACAATTCATTCCTACACTAGTTACTCCCAACTACGAAGTTTTGGGTGTCTATGATATCCTTGGTTGCGTCTTTATTTTTCTCACAAACTTTCTCCCTATTCTACCCCTTGTGTCTTTCTTGGTTATTCTTCCACCTAGAGTGCTTATATCCTGTCTTGATCCAGTCACCTCAGGTCTCTACACATCTCGTCATATTAAATTTGTCGAGTTGATTATGCATTTTAAAACCAAGCAACTCAACCTTCCACATCCTTCCTCTTTAACATCCCATGTCTGGATCCCTTCCGGGTTATCGTCTCCGGCCAACATTACACCATCTGTCAATCTAGTACCCGCCCTTCAAGCAAAATCCAATTAGGACTCCACAACCATACCCACCACATTTATTATTGTCACTTCCCTATTTTGAAAAATAGGTACATGACTGTATTTGATATTTTGGTGATTTTAAATTTTTGTATTTGTTTTAATTTTATTTAATTTCTAGATCTTGATCTGTCCTTGGTTGTTGAGGCCTGGTTGTTGATTTGTAGGTATTATTTTATCACTGTTGGAGTAAATTTTATTTTCATAACTATGATCATATTTTTTTTAATATTATTATTGCTATAATTATTATTGTTATCATTATTATTATTAATTAAATTTTCCTACATCTACCCCCCCCCAAAATATCTATTAACCGAACTCTCACTCACTCACTCACCCCCCTCACAGCCGCTCACCCCCTCTCTTCTCTCTTTCGCTCACCCTCTGCCTCACTCTCGATCTCTCTCTCTCTCACTCTCATCTCACTCTCTCCCTTCCCATTGAGCAGCCACCCCTCCCTCACTCTTCTCTCCCCCTCTCCCGTTCTCTCCTCTCACTCGACTTCTATTCCCTCTCTTACGGCCTCCGGCTCCCTCCACCGGTGCCACCACCATAACCTCCGCCACTTCCCCTATGGGCCACCGGCATCACTACTGTTACTTCTACCACCACAGCTTCTATCTTCGGCCACCTCTATCCCGGCCGGCACAACCGCGACCACCAACACCATCATCATCTTCTCCTCTGCTGCCACCACCACTTCCAGCTCTTTTGCTGCCAATATCCACCCTCTGCCGACAGACTGGCCGACCCGGCCGAGGCTTCGTCGATAGTTTCTCTGCCTCCCCAATTCTTTCCTCTCCAGTAACTGATGCCACCGTCACGTCTGGAGCGTCGCACTTGCCTCGAGCGAAGGAATGCCCTTGGGCCCCGTACCGCTAGAACAGGGAGCCGACCTTGAGCATCGTGCTCCTCGAGCAATGTGCCTTCGTGTTCTGTGTCGTCCTCGGTGTGCGTGCTGCCTTCATTAGTACGCTGTCTCATGTAGTATGCTGCCTCGAGCAGCGTACTTTCATTCTTCGTGTTTTTGGGATACGTGCACCTTGATTTGTGTATAGTCTCAATTTTTGTGCCACCCCGATCCACACGTTGCCTCGGGCAGCAGGACACCTCGAGCCCTATGCTATCTCGGACACCGTGCCATTTTGGTTTGCACACCACCTCGGTTTGTGTCTCGACTTTTGTGTCTATCTCGTGATTGATGTCACACCGATTTGCATGCATATACCAATTTATGTGTCGCATTAATTTGCGTACTACCCTAAACCCAGTGCTACATTAATTTACGTATGTGCCCCGATTAGCGTGCCATATTGAATTATATGTCATGTTGTTTCTTGTGCCGTATTGATTTGCGTACATGCCTCAATTTGCATATCGTATTGATTCGTGCACTATTCTAATATTCATAATCCTTCGATCTACGTGCACGTCCAGATTTGCGTGCACGTTCTGTTTCCCATTCGTCTCGATATTCATGCCATTTTGATTCTCGTGTGCATTTCGATATACGTGCATGTCTCGGTTTGCATGTCCGTATTGATCCGTGTGCCTTAATTTTTATGTCGAATTTTTGCAACTAGCGGACCCACACGGTATAGCTTTCTGTCATGCTTGTGCTTTCTGTTATTATTTTTTGTTTAATGCTAATGATTGTTTATTATGTGTTCGGAGGACCCCTATGGACATACTACCTTGGATCCAGGATGCCGAAGACTTGCTTACCTAGCCGAGCCCTCTAGGAAAGTACCCTTTGCTCATCGACGACTCTTGCCCTTCCGATAGATTTTTCTTGCATTTAATTAATTTTGTAATTTGTAAATGTAAATGTATAACTGTGAGTTGTGTAGCATAGTAGTAGAACTGCCATGAATAGGACTTATGGTATATATTAGTTCGATAGTAGGTTATGCCGTATCGGACAACACGGATGGGTCATCTACACCTCTGAGGACATGAGCACGACTCACAAGTATAGATTGTCCCCATATGCCCCGTGTCTGACTCACGGTCGGGTAATGACTTTGGCTAACTGTTTCTATAACTATACTTGTGGATTGGATATGACTGTGGCCTGTGATGCGTCATGTGTGGCGATTCTTGTTGCATGTATTGGCTTGGCACCAAGAACACATCATAGTGCTGCTGGAGGCCGAGACTTAGTATTCTCGGCTATGGTTTGATTCCCAATACGTATCGTAGTGCTGTTGGAGGCTGAGACTTAGTGTTCTCTGTTTATGATTCTGCGACGAATTGCATCGAGTGGATATAGGCCTATCTCGCAGGGAGCTTCCGTTCAAAAATACATATGAGACTCCGCCAAATTTTCCAGAACTTCCTGTCGGGGATTTGGTTCGAAGATTTGGGCAGAACCGTTCCTTTAGTTTGCTGAACCAGCCTCATGCACATTTTAAATAGTATACCTGATCCCAATACCTGCTAGGTAGACTCATGACTGGATTAGTCGCCTAGCTACTCGACATGTCTTGTCCGTCGGATAGCGTAAGGAGCACGGTTCTACTCAGGAGACGATCTGCAACCCTTGTCCTTGTTTGGTTTAAGGGTTGTAGATCTGCTCCAGAGTGGTTCCTGCAATCCATGCCATTTTCCGACGACACTAATTAATAGTCTCTTGTCCCCTGACCATTTTTTCTAGGAGTTATCCTATTTTAGCTAGATAGGGCTGACAGTTGTCCTATGTTTGAGGATTGTGACCTTTGGATATCTGAGAAATGAGTATTATATGGAGTATGATCCCGAGATATTGATTTGGTAGATTCACGTGGATTTTTGGTTAGTGTTTCATTTTCCTTTTTAGATGATGTTTTAATTTAATCAGATATGACCATGTGGATTCCTGAATTTTGATGGTTGTGCGAGTGTTTCTTGGAACGAGGAGAATATCGAGGGTATCATTATATGATTTTTACCCGACTTTCCAAGAACCCAAAACCTGGTACCATTGTTGTATCCCGATAGTTGGGAGACTTGGTTGCTGATAAGCCTGTGATCATTGATTCAGAGGGTTCTTATGAGCCTAAGGGCCTAGCATTGTTTATGGTGATTAGCGTAGTATCTGGTAATTGTATTTCTTGACCTAATTTCTATCATAGATGGGAGGACTATTGATAGATTGTCCAATGGATAGACCGACTTGATGATTAGAGCTGTAGCCTCCCATGTGTGCTTAAAATGCTATTATAGTATAGATCCCGACTGTGTACCTGACCTGATACCCATGCCACGATTTGGACAGATGACTTTATGTGACTGACTGATTATCCTTGTTCGTAACATGACTACGTGTTTCTGTGCTTTGATTTTTAGCTTATCCTTTGAGGTATTGGCCCTGTTATTTTACTGAGGCGCTTCCTGTTTACTGGCGCACTGAGGTGCTATTTCCCTGTTTATATTATACTGCGGTGCCATCATGTTATTCTATTTATTATATGATTACCACCCCGGGTACCCTGGTAGTTGGCCTGTAGTCTTAGCGTGGTCAGGATTGATTGACTGCTTGTTGCATTACCCTAAGAATGAATCACCAATTGGGACTCTAGGTGCCGAGGTTGATTCTTACTTAGCGTTCCCGTACTGAGGTACGACATCTAGGAGGATGATCATGTAAAACCCTCTAATTTTGCAAATATTTAAATTAAGCATTATTGTGAAATTTTAGCTAAGGCAATTATATGAACTAATTATAAGAGTGTGAAATAATAATAATAATAATAATAATAATAATAAAGATAAATAATAAGGATACAAATATATATATATATATATATATATATATATATATATATATATATATATATTGGAGCCAACCACCCATTTTATTCATGAAGGCCGAAAGGCCGAACCTTTACAAGTATACCATAAGGTGCAAAATGCCGAAGCCTATACACGTATACTGATAAAAGAGGAGACAAACTAGAGTCAACACGGCTAATCCGAGGCTAGGAGACCGTTCCAAAAATCTGTCTGGCCGTATTTGCAGAGAGATCTCCATTTGCGGCATTGACGAATGGTCTCCCATATGAGTTGGTCTCCGTTGTACTAACGTCCGTCATATCTAGCCTTGTTCCTGTTCTTCCAGAGCACCCACGTTGCGGCCGCAGCGACGATCTGGCGGCCATGGAACGCGGAAGCCCAGGTTGCCATGAGGTGGTGAAAGTTGTCGCCCCCATGAGGCAATCTGCAACGCTGGAAATGGGCTCTCCAGACCTTGATCAGTAGATCCCCTTGGCTGAGGATGTGGTTGACTGTTTTCGACTGTCGATCAGAACAGCAAGTGCAAGCTGAAGCAAGGCTGAACCCGACGGTGTTGAGAGTGTCATAAGTTGGAAGGATGTTGTGAAGGGCTCTCCAGAGGAGGAAGGACCAGTTTTTGGGGATGCAGGTATGCCAGAAGGATGCAATGGTAGGAGATGGAGCCGCATTACCTAGGATCACTCTTCTGGCCGACTTAACCGAGAATGTATATATATATATATATATATATATATATATATATATATATATATATATATATATATATATATAATATATATAAAATATATATATATATATATATATATATATATATATATATATATATATATATATTTTATATATATATATATATATATATATATATATATTATATATAAAATATATATATATATAAGTATATATATAAGTATATATATATATAAATATATTTTGTATATATATATATATATATATATATATATATATATATATATATATATATATATATATATATATAAGTATGCAATTGGATGGAAAAAAAAATTATATATATATATATATATATATATATATATATATATATATATATATATATATATATATAAGTATGCAATTGGATGGATTGGCTGCATCTGCTCCTCCCTTTCCCCGTCTCCCCCTATGCCTTCCCCTCGCCTCCCTTGTTGGCCTCCCCTAGGCCAGTGGTCGTCAGCTCCGCTCACCCCCCTTCCCTTCTCGCATGTTCCCCTTTCCCCCCCCCCCCCGTGGCCTCTGCCGGCCGGCCCCCGGCCAGAAGTCCCCCCGGAACTCGAAGCAGTCTTCGGTCCCTGGCCCCCGCCCCCGTCCGCCCTCGCCCCTCCACCTCCATCCAGGGCTCCCACCCCCCTCGCCCCCCCGGAGCTTTCCATAGCTCATCCCTCCCCCTTACCCCCCCAACATTCGACTTCCATCCGTTCTTCTCCACCCCGCCGCGCTCCCTGGCCGCCAGCGGGCCGAGCGGGTCGCCATGGCCCCTAGAGTGCATCCCCCCACTCTCAGCCTCCGCCCCATCCCCACCCCATCCGTCCCCTACCCAGTCTCCCTCCGATGGATTTTTGGCGGGGCATTCGTTTTCGAATTTTCAATCTTCCGTCCATCCTTCTTGCGGCACTATCGCGCCGCTTGGAGTTGATCGTCTATGTGGCCTTCCTTTTGGAGGCGTATACTCCCGCCAACCTTTTGGCGCATATGGGCTCCCCATGGACGCATATGGCCACTTGGCCTTGGGCGTATACCCCCACCCCCACTCCAGCGGTGTGGGCGCATATGGCCTTCCCCTCCGGCAGCAGGTGTCCCGTTCACTTCAGGCGCATATGGTGTGTCCCCCCCTCGTCGGGCGCTTATAGGCCATCCTCCTCTGGCGCTTGTGAACCGCCCTCCTCGGTCGATCTCGGTTCACTGGGCGCATATGCCACCCCCAGCCCCCGTCCTCCCTCGGGCGTATTGACCCCGTCCAGCGTCTTCGGAGCTTCTCTCCCTTCGGGCGCATGCATCCCCCCGACCCCGCTCCCCTGGCAGTGGGCGCATACTCCCCTCCAGATTCCTTGGGCGATCGTGGTGTCTCACATCCGCTATCAGTAGCGGCAGCCGCTCAGGCGACCGTATCGGCTCTTTCCTCTTCAGTGGAGGTTTACGGCACGGTTGCTTACCCTCCGCGGGCCGACAGCCAGGTCGTTGGTGCCCCCGCAGGCTCTGCTTGCACTCTCCTTCCCTCGGCTGCGATCAGCAACGCCCGGCCGGTCGCATGCCCGCCCCCTCCCTACGGCTGCTAGGAGTGCCCCACCGGGCGATTCCTTTGCTCGGGAGGGACATAGTAGTGGTTTCTGTCGTGAGAGCGTTTGCGCTGTGATCACTTCCATCTTCCCCAGTGATGGTGTTCCCGGCCAGTCAGTCCCTTCGCCGGCCACTCCCACCGCCCACCCTTCCTTAGGACGTTCTGTCCCTGCCGATCTTCTAGCCCTGGACCCTTGCTGCGACCGATCCAATCATCTGCCACCTCCCACCTCCCCTCCTTCCCCCCTCTCCCTCAGCTGCTCGGGCCCTCTCTGCCCATGATCCCCGTTTTGCCCAAAACTACCCCTCATCGACAGGCCTCCCTGCCCCAACGTACGTCGATAAGCTCCGCCCGGACAGGGTGGCCAAGCTGGGGCTTATGGTCCGGGACTTTCCCCTGCTGGACGTGGTCTCCCCGGAAGCTTCTTCCGAGCCGTCTGTTTCGTTCTTCGAAATTGAAGTGTCCTCTCTGGCTACCTCATTTTGTCACACCTTCGTGCTTAAATTCTCCTCAGGCTGTCCCAAACTTCCGCGTGTTCAGGAGGTGATTGCCAATTGGAAGCTTGCTGATGAGTACAGGGTGGCCCCCATCGACCCAAAGCACATTCTGCTCTATCTCTCCTCGGACCTTGATCACAAAACCGACTGGTCCAAAGGCACCTGTAGAGTGGATTCCCACCAAATGAAGATCATCAAATGGTCAGCAAGCTTCAACACCAAAGAAGACTCAGCGACAGTCGCCGCCTGGGTCACCCTACTCAGCGACAGTCGCCGCCTGGGTCACCCTTCCCAACCTACCCCTAATATGTTTCATACCAGCAGCCCTTAAGCGCATCGCCAACTCCTTCGGTACTTATGTTGCTACAACAGAAGAAACCAGCAACCTGACCAAACCACACTATACGAAGATCTGTGTGGAACTAGATCTCTCATCTGAGCCCCCAATCACATTAACATTGAACTCGACAACCGCACTCACACACAGTAATTAGTCTACGATAATCATATTATCTTCTGCTCCCATTGTCACATGCGTGGACACCAATCAAAACATTGTTACCGCCTTTACCCTGAGCTTAAACGGAAGTCTGATAAATGGGCAGTCCCCAACAAAGAAAATCGGCATCAGACCCTTCGCGGGTCCCCTATCCTTCTCCGACCGAATCGTCATACATGGTTACCTTCCGGCGAAAGAGAAACTAGCCCCTCAACCAAGGCGGTCATCCCCTACCACCCACCGCTCTGACCCTATCCAACCAGCTCGACGCCCTCGACAAAGGATCCGCAGAACCCACCACGGAGATCCCCTTCCTCAGAGCCTCTCCAGCAACCCCCAGCCCGAATCAAGAGTTTGCCGAAAGATCTACCAAGGAAGCAGAGGAGATTGGACCCCCAGATCAGTGCATTCCTTCAAACTACCCAGAAGGGGCCAACCGAAACCCCGCAGACATCGTCATAGAAGCACTCGCCATCCTCGGGCCAGAACAAGCCCACCGTAGTATCCAAGTCCTTGTTGTAGGATTTCCCCCTCTGACGGAGGGAGATCAGATTGCTTACGAGAGCGACTTTGTCCTCTCACCCCCTAAAGAACCAATGACGGATTCGACAGGCGATCCGCTCGACTCCACTGAAGACACCAACAACAACCCCACCGGAAAGGCTATATCTAGACCATCCTCACCATCAGACGGAGAGATAACCACCACCAGAAAATTAGGTCAAAAGGTGGTCGGCAAGCCCCCGGCAATTCAGACCAGGTCCGCTTCCAAGAGGGCCCACCAACTCCCCCTCCGCCTTCATTAATGCTTAACATCCTCCTCTGGAATGTTCGCGGTCTGCCAAACAAACCCACAAAGAGGAGAAGTACCAGCCTCAAGAAAACCCACAAGATTAAAATTTTGATCATTATCAAAATCCACCACAAGAAACTCAAGTCCACCCAGCTGCAGCTTGCCTTTCCCACGGTAGTTGCCGGTAGACACGACATCTGGATCCTCTGCTCGGAGGACGTCTAAATTAGAGTCATCCAGGACTCCTAGCAGGCCCTATAGTGTGGGATAGAACATCCGAAGATCCCCAACCATGCTATTTTGTCCGCGATTCACAGCAGCTGTGACATCGCGGAGCACACTCATCTTTGGAACACTCTCCTGAACATCCATACCCATCATAACACTCTCCCTTGGCTTTGCATTGGGGATTTCAACATAATTACCTGCAGTGCCGAGAAAATCAGCGGACGTCCTCCCCCTCTTTCGGCCATGCAAGATTTCAACAACTTCATTCTGATCTCCCACCTCTCCCCCCTTCCATTCACAGGCAACGCATTTACCTGGTGCAACATGCAGGAAGGCGTCCGGCGCCAATACTCCTGCCTCGACAGAGCTCTGGCGAATGCCTATTGGCTGAATATGGGGACCACATCAAAGCTTACCTACCTCAACGCCACCGAATCAGACTACGCCCCTCTGCTTGTTAACATAGCCAACTCCTCGGGTCCGCACTGGAAGAGCTTTCGTTTCCTGAATTTCTGGAGCGAACACCCCCAATTCTTAGACATCGTCAAAGATGCCTGGAACGGAACGGACTCCCCCGACCCCCTCTCGCGGATGGCCTACAAACTTAAAGCCACGCGGAAAGCCCTTACGGTCTGGAGCAAACAGGCCTATGGGGACATTTTTTAAGCTATCCGTGAGGCTGAGGATGATGTCGCTCGTGCCGAAATCATGTTCACGATCGACAGATCCCCGACAGCTACGGTAGCCCTGAATCTCACCAGAGCGATCCTCAAATTCAGGCTGCAAGTGGAGACCAATTTCTGGAAGCAGAAAGCGAGACTTTAATAGGACAACGAGGTTGACAAAAACTCAGGCTTCTTCCATGCATGCGTCAATGGTCGTAGACAAAAACTCACGATTCATCGTATTACTGACGAATTCGGGAACATCATCGACGATCAGAAGGGTATCCAAAATGAAGCAGATAAGTTCTACGCCAACATGTTCACCAAGGAGACTATAACCAAGGACACAGACTTCCTGGAGGAGATACCACACCTTATCAGCGATAAAGACAACACCATCCTGGAGCTTCCTCCGTCCGAATAGGAGGTGAAAGACGTCGTTTGGGACCTGGACGAGCATAGCGCCCCTGGCCCTGACGGATTTTTGGGGGTATTCTTCCGCACATGCTGGGACATCATCAAGACCAACATCATCGATACGGTCTATGCCTTCCTTCAAGGAGCCATGTACCCTAGAGCCATCTCGAGCACTAACCTAATCCTCATCCCGAAGAAAGAGAACCCATAAAATTTCTGTGACTTTCGGCCGATTAGCCTTTGCGACTTCACCAACAAAATCATATCCAAGATAGTCACTTCCTGCATGGCCAGCCTTCTCCCCAAGATCATCTCCGAAGAGCAAAGCGGTTTTATCCATGGGAGGAACATCCCGGACAACATCATGCTGGCTTAAGAGTTAATCACTTGCATGAAGTTTCCAGCTAGAGGGGGCAATATTGCCATAAATTCAGACATGGAGAAAGCATATGATAGACTGGATTGGCAATTCATGATCTGGGTGCTCAGGGCGTTCGGTTTCTCCGAAACCTGGACCAACACTATTTGGAGATCGGTCAGCAACTCCTGCTTTTCCACCGTGATCAACGGCCAAGCAGACGACTTCTTCAAATTGAGCCACGAGGTGAGGCAAGGAGATCCTCTCTCATCCACCATATTCATCATCACGGTGGATGCTTTGAGCAGGAATCTCAACAAGTTGGCAAGCACTCCTAACTTCAACCACTATCATACGGCTAGCGGCTGCCCGATCATCACCCATCTGGTATTCGCCGATGACATCATGATTTTCTCATCCGGTGACGTGGGATCAGTTGAGATTGTCCACCACACTATCTAGAGATATGTCAAGTGCTCGGACCAGAAGGTCAACCCGGACAAAAGTCTCATCTACGCCCACCACAGCATCAAGAGAGAGCAAGCGACCGCTCTTTCTGACACCACCTCTTACCCCATCAAGCACCCTCCCTTCCACTACCTCGGCTGCCCTCTCGTATATGGAAGATCTAATACAGGCATATTTGCGGACCTCATCAACCGCATTAGAAAAAAGCTCCATGGTTGGCATAATGCCACTCTCTCCTCCGGCGGCAAAATGATCCTCATCAAACACTTTCTCACATCTATTCCCATATGTACCCTCGCTACTTGCTCCCCCCCAAGAAAGTGATGTCTTCGATCGAAAACATCCTTAACAACTTCTTTTGGGGGCACAACGATGGGCACGACAAACACCATTGGGCCAGTTGGGATACCATGGCGCAGCCCACCGACGATGGGGGCCTTGGTTTCACCAAGTTATCCAACATCGTCCACGCTTTCTCGATGAAATTATGGAGGAAGCTTCGTATTACTCAGAACCTTTGGACCAGGTTTATGAAAGCAAGATACTTCAAGCACACCCACCCGTCGTCGTCCATCTCTAACAGCAGATCCTCCACGGTATGGAGGTGCATGCTTTCCGGATGATCTCTGGACGAACCTGAAATACGCCTTTATGTGGGCAACGAAGAATCGTCGACTTTCCGAGAATGGTGGCTCGGTGATACTCTTCTCCCTATCATCTCGGAGAGACACGAGCATTTTAAGATAAAGGACATGTGGGACCACACCGGTAACACCTGGAGATGGGACGCGGTCCTCGAGTGGGCCGATCAAGAGGCAGTGGACCGCATACATCAGTGTGGAGTAACGTTCGGAACCGACGCAGATAATATCCGGTGGAAAGCCGACAGCTCGAGTTCCTTCTCGGTCAAATCGGCCAGGAGAGTAGCGTATGGCCCCACCGCGCCCACCCCTACCTCCCCTATTATCGCTCCCTTCTGGCCGGCATGTATTCCCAAAAAGTGGTCCTTCATCATCTGCAGAGCCCTACAGAAAATCCTCCCCACCGACGACACTCTCAACACAATCGGGTTCAGTCTAGCATCTGCATGTACCTGCTGCAAGGATCGTCATCCAGAATTAGTAGACCACATCTTCTGTAGGGGCGAGCTTCCGGTTAGAGTTTGGAACGTCATTTCCCAGATTTGCAGGATGAACTCGGGGAGCAGATGCCTCAACAATCAGGCAGCGGCTTGGGGTGCGGCGTCGCACGGTCACCAAATCGTGGCAGCTGCCACCATCTGGGTTCTTTGGAAGAACCGCAACAAGGCTAGATATGAGGGACACCAGTTCACAGCGGACCAGCTTATTGCGGAGACTATCAAACAATGCATGAAGCGGAGATCCCACTGCAACCACGGCCAGACGGCATTTTGGAACTCCCTACTTTCTGGGGCTTAGGCTCTGGTCTCCTCTCCTTCCCTCCTTTTGTTAGTATACGTGTATAGGCTTCTTGCGCCTTTTTGGTATACTTGTATAGCTCCGGCTTTCTTTTAATGGAATAAAATGGGATGTGTTTTGCCAATATATATATATATATATATATATATATATATATATATATATATATATATATATATATATATATATATATATATATATGAAAATATATATGAATATACATTTATATATATATATATATATATATATATATATATATATATATATATATATACATATAAGAATATAGATATAAAAAAAAGTATATATATACATGTACATATTTGTAAATATATGGGTGTAATATATATATATATATATATATATATATATATATATATATATATATATAAATATATATATATATAAAATATATATATATATATATATATATATATATATATATATATATTTTTTATATATATAAAATATATATATATATAAAATATATATATATATATATATATATATATATATATATATATATATATATATATATATATATATATATATATATATATATATATATATATAAGTTTAATGAAAAAAAGAAAAAGAAAATAAAAACCTGAGCGGCACTGTTCAATGAATAGTGCCCAGCTCATTCCCGATCCCCCTTCTTTTGAAACCTAGCAACAACAGCTTGCTGCTATATAAAAAAAGAATCAAATCAAGCAAACCTTGATCAAATCTCTAAGAGATTTGATTGCATCAAAATCCATTCTTTTCCTCTCAGCTTGTTGCTAATCAGAACCCTAATCGAATTATTATCCAACCGAAAACCCAATTGCTTAGCCGTATAAGAGAGCGAGCTCAAGGGACGAGCGCTTCGCCAAATACTTCACGATCAATACTGATATCACGACGCCACTATCTACTCGAACCCCAGCGACCCCAGTCGACCGCCTACGCCGGCCATACATCGTCGAAACAGCGCGGAGAGCCGTCGACACCCTTCCGACCGACAAACGAAACAGAACACCCTGTTTCGAAAACCGCCCAGCTACTCCACTTCTCATCTACTTTTCTCTAATTCTATTTAATCTTTTTTGAATCTATGAAGTTCGACACGAAACCCACATGTCCCTCTTCGAGATCCTTCAGATGGATTTCAGAACGACCCTCTGACGCGCTCGAAAAATTGAGACAAAGTTGGGGAAAAACTTGATTTCGGTAATGTTAGAAACAGTTGCAAAACCGAAACGTAGAAGCCAAATTTTGATCTGTACATTAGGGTTTTATAGAAACTAATTAAAAACAGTCGACCACAACATATACGAGATTGCAACGCACTTTCTGGAAGAAATTTTCATGCATTATATAGGAAGATAATTGCCATTAAAAATAAGGAAAAACCTAGTTCGAAAACTGTAAATTTTAGAGTAAACATCCTGATACGGCGTGCGCCTCGACAAACCGAACGACGTGGTCGTGCACTATATGCGTCAAAAGGCACCTATGGATGTTGTCGAAGTGTGGGAACTGATGGAACTCGATTTCGTTGCGTGTGCGCGACGAAATCAGTACGTATCCGTCAAGATACCCCCGTATCGACCTTTTGCAAACTAGTCCATAACTTCGTGTATAGTCGCCGGTTCGAGACGAAACTTGTGCCAACAGGACTGTATCTAAATTTTGCTCCAGTGTGCCAAGTTTGGTCCGATTCTGAGAAGGTCGACCGGAACGCCTATTTGGCGGGCCCGCGACCCGATCCAATGGACGAAATTGTACACGGCCCGTCGGAATCCAACTTTGGACATATGGTTGGGTATGTTTCCTCAAACCGGACCCGTATACATGTAGGTTGATGACTTTAGAGATCATAGACATTGGCGCACGTTTTGGTGCAAAACGTGTCCAACGACAGACATCGTTTTGACCCAAATTTATAATTTTGCCCCTGTCCCAGAATTAGACTTTTGGACATGCACTTCCTAGATATATCTTTTACATTGGAAACGTTCTTGATTTCTGTTTCAGCATCCGGAGTCGTTCGTGGATTTTGAGATTTCATTGTTGACATACTTAATCGTTGGATTGTCATTCCCACATCGTCAGGCAAGATACCTTGCCACCTTACTATGCAATTTACTTATTCTTACTTTCAGTTATTTATATTCAGCATTTCTTATCTATTGTCAGTATTATATCACTGTGCGTCCAAGTCACACTTGGGTGCAAGCGACTCCATCGATCGTTTTACTGTTTTTGGTTTTATTCTCTTGCATTGACTTAGCCTAGTGACCACCCAGTTATGATGAGGTATTGGTATACCACATACGACCATGACACATGATCATCACGAGTTGTGAGTCACATGTAGGACATGTACTCGTGTAGTCGGCTGGCCATCGATACGTATGAGACGTGCGACGGTTAGGAGTAACCGCCAATAGAATTGCATGCTAGTGGACTTGGCAGTTACTAGAGGTTCCTATGGGACATGGATGTGACCCTAACCAGGCATTGGGTGGGGAGGACAGTTCCTTAACGTAGGGGCCACATGTGCACTTTTCTATTCCTGATCCTGCTGGCCACTGACATTCAATGAATGTTATGCTTTGAGGTCCCTGGTATCCTGGTGGAACCATACCTGAGTTTCCTACAGCCAGAGTGCCCAAGCATTGAAGGTTTATTCTTAACTGCATTATCACTGTAGAACTGGTAGGCACCCTATTGCATACATTCCTTTCTTTTCTATTATATATCACAGTTTATATGGCATGGTATTTTCTTCTATCTTGTTACGTCCCTCTGAGGACTAGGTTATCCTTCCAGGATTAGACGATTTCCCGCAGGAGTATGGAGCGACACTAGATCCATCGTACATTGATAATGAGGAATCTCCCTCTGATTTCTAGTTTATTGATTCTTTAAGGCATTTTAGTGGACATTTTTATATTTCTTTTCTTTCCATTTTGAGGAGGTTGGACTCTGATCATTGAGACTATTTATCATAGTTGTTTGGAGTTGGTATGTCCACCCGGCTATCTCTTTGCTACACACATTTATTATTTGGACTCTATTATCTTTTGTGTTGAGCTGTGATGAGATTAGATGATTATATTCTGGCATGTGATTATTTTATATTTACAGCTTATGTACGTATACGAGGATTCCATATATTGGAGTATTCTTCGTATATGTTCAGCTGGCATGTCTATGTACTCGGTCCTAAGTATTTTGGGACTGGGGCATTACATATTTTTGTGGTGGCCCATGAAGGTCAGAAAATATTGTTGGGTTACATGACTGTGTCCAACTAGCCAGTATATAGGAATAGGAATAGTATCTCATCCAGAGCTACTACTTTCCTTAACTTCCAATCTTTTCAAATTCTTTTGATTACTTAAATTACCTCATATCTAACCCCTCCTAATATCATCCTATTCTTCCTCGTACCCACAGTATGTATCTAAGAAGTGGATGCACTTATGCCTTGGCTCTCACATATGGTGAAGAGGCTACCCTCGAGGGACAAAATCCTCTGATGACTCCGGTGACACCATACTAGCTAGGACAGTCGCAGCCTACTACGACATCGACGATGGTGCATCCAGAGATTGCAGCACCCCCAGTCAGCCAGGCTGGACAAACTACTACCATGCCACCGGAAGGAAATGTACCATTGTCTTCACCACTACCATTCCCTCAGCAGTTTCCACCACCGTTGGGACCTCAGATGCCTCCACTACCGACTGATGGGAGCCTTACTTTCCAGTTTATGTATGCCATGATGCAGGCTCAGTGGCAGCAGACTGAGCTGATAAGACAGACTATAATGGCAGCATTGGCTAGACCTCCACCTCCACCTCCGGTACCGGTACCAGCACCAGTACCGGCTCTACATCCTTATGAAGGCTCTATCAAGAACTTCATAAACATGAACCCCAAGGCCTTCAGAGGAACGGAGAAGCCACTAGAGGTTTCACAATGGCTTGTTAGTACGGAGAAGCTACTGAAGGCATCCCAGTTGCCAATTCGAGATTGGATGACAGTAGTGGACCTACTATTAGAAGATAATGCTCAACACTGGTGGAAGGCGAAAGTGAGACGATTAGGCGCTGCGATCACTTGGGAGTAGTTCTATGATGCATTTTATGAGAGATTCTTCCCTATTCATGTTTGAGACGGTCTATACGACCAGTTCCATCACCTGAAGCAAGGGAATATGACAGTTGATGAATATGACTCAGAGTTTAATCGTTTGAGTAGATTTGGTGCGAGATTGATCCTGATACAGTTAGAGAAGGCGAGAAGATTCCATCAGGGACTTGCACCAGAGCTCAAGTCTTATACGACTATACAGTCTTGAGTCCACCATTCAGGTGTCTTGGAAGAAGCTCGTGCTCAGGAGATTCTTCGCAAGGAGCAGCAGCAGACATCGAGACGCCATATACCAGCAGTTGTACCGGCTAGAGCTACTCAAGATAGACCTATCAGGAGGCCCACAAGACAGTTCCAGTAGAGGCCCACTTCTTATAAGAAGCCCACCTACAACTATTACGGGAAGCAGGGACACCTCATGAAGGACTGTCGAACTCAACTTGGAGCGTGCTTGAGATGCGGGTCAGGATAACACAAGGTAAAGGATTGTCCGGAGCAGCAGTCCTTAGTTTATGCCTGTAGAAGCATAAAAAATACAAGACTTACCCTACAAGAAGAAGAGTACTATGTGCCCACACAACCAGAGGGGGGCAATGTGCCCACATGAACAGAGGGAGCTATGTGCCCACATAACCAGAGGGGGGGATATGCACCCACATGAACATAGGGGGCTATGCACCCATATTGTTGTCATGCAGATCAAACATGCACCCAAGTGTGGGCGCATAAACTTACTCCCATACTATGCGTCCAAGGCAACAGATCCCTACGACTCAGTCAACATCCACGATCAGTCGTGCACCGAAGCATGCGGCCACGTCAGTCTCCACGAGCAATCGTGCACCAAAGCATGCGGTCACGTCAACCCCACGATCAATCCACGATCATGCAGCCTTCATGCACCTACACCTTATGCGCCCAAAGGAAGTCTATGCGCCTACATGGAAAATTAGTGTATTTTCTCCTGTGGGTGTATAATTATCGTTTCAGTGCAAAACGACTTTAAATAGGGGTCTCATGCCTCTTCAAAAATACATAACGAAGAGCATTTCAAGAGCCAAATTGTTGTCCTTCTTGCCAGTGAGTCGAGAGTTAGCAATTTTCTTAGGTTTTCTCCTAATTTTGTAATCGGAAGGTCAACGGAGTAAAGGAGCAACCGTCGCTCGATCTCCATCATCCCATTCCCCAGAATTCTTTTTTGTACTCGGGGATCCTTCGTACAGGATCTCTCAGGCGTACTCGATTTGTGGTGCCTGTCACAACCCGCATTCGGTTTTTGGATGCGAGCTCGTGAGCAAGCCAGCTACGTATCGAGCGGACTCCAGCCCGACTCGATTACGTATAAGCTGTCAAAGTCATGGTATCATGGCTAATATGTTAATCTACAGTGTATCTCAATCCATAAGAATATATAAGACAAGGATGAACAATTATGGATCATGGTCTGCAGCCCATTAGCATATTGTCCGATTAGACTCCAAGATTGATATGAGTCTATAAAATAAGCAGAATATATCATGGCATAGGATATAAAGCACGAGAGGATAATAAAGAAATATTACAAGCAAATACCTGTATCCCTGCAGGTATAATCACTACCATCATGAGCCGCTAACTAACTCCATGCAATCAGCTACCTGAAAAGATTATCAGGTCCTCACGGGACATAGCAAGATACATAAAAATGTGCCTATCTAACAGTTTAATCATGCAATAATATAAACAAGGTATAAACACGAACTAGACAGGAGACTGACAAGTGGCTACTGACAGGTAACTATGAACACGGATACGGGATCAACTATGCATAAATGAACTGCTGGAAGAACAAGTAAACAAGAGATCAATGGATTACCAACCCTCGCCCCGAATGTGGACTCGCAGGTCAGTTTCAAGACTAGTCACCCTCGCCCCGTGTGTGGACTCGCAGGTTGTGGGAACAATACATGAATAGCAGTTCAATCACTCATACTTGCAGACACGACTCAGTCAAGATACAGGTGATGACACGGTACAACTCAGTCATGACACAGGTATGGACAACTCTAGCATGAACCATAATGTGGACAAGCCTGGTGTAGCTACGCTATCAAGTCAGGTAATACTGATATACAAGCAAGACAATAAACTAGTAAACATGGTATGTTGAAAACATCTGAATCCATATCAATTGGAGTAACTAAGTGATAACATACTAAAAACAGAAGAACTATAAGCATAAAAATGAACTGTAGAGGGAGGCATGGTATCTTGCCTGGAGGTTGCACGCAGATCTAACAAGATATAGTCAACTGGTAAGCCGATAAGTCCAAATCATCATAACTGTCTCCGAAAGCTGAAATAGATATTGCCAACATTCTCAGAATAGTCAAATTAGCTAGGATTACTTGTCCTTAAGTCTAATTCTGGATATAGGGGCAAAACAGTAATTTTGGGCCAAAATGGTGTCCGTTGTTGGACCCGTTTTGCACCGAAAAGCATGCCAGAGTCAATGGTCTCTAAAGTCATCAAACTATATGTCTACAAATTCGTTTTGATGATACGAACCTAACGGTATATCCAATTTTGGATACCGGTGGGCCATGCACAAAATTGCCCGTTGAATCGGATCGTAGGGCCCGTAAAACGGCGATCCGATCAACAGTCTCAGAATCAGACCAAGCTTGGCATATAGGACCAGAAAAATGATACGGTCCTGTTGGCGCATGTTTTATCTTCATCTGACGAACGTGCCCAATGTAATTAGAAAATTTTCACAGAGGCCGATACGGTGAATTTTGACGGATACGCACCAAATTCGTCGTGTACACGTGACCAATTTGAATTCCGTCAAAGCCCACACGTCCACAAAGCCGTTACGCACCTTTCGATGCTTTCGGTTCGTGACCACGTCGCCCGAATTGGCGGGATGTACGTCGTATCGAAGGAATTCGTGAATTTTTAATATTTAAAAACTAATTTTATCTCGATTTTCAAAGTCTGTTTTCTTAGGGCACAGTTGATGAAATTTGGATCTACAAAGAGGGTTTAGAAGCCCTATAGGTTGTCCTTAATCTAGCTCAATTAGTTTTCAAAAATTGCTAAGCTATAGATCGGAAACGATATCCGAACAGGGGTACTTGGGTTATTCTAACCTTTGTTCTTAGGACAGGTTTTTCATCGACTTGGGGTCAATTTTTACGAACGACTGAGGGAAGCCAATTACAACTATTTGAACAAGATTAATGGGGGTTGGGTTAGATACGTACCAGAGAAATTGATTCTGGAAACGATCGAACGATCGCTGAGAACCGGTGCCGCGAAGTCGGCCTTTTCACCGCCGTTACTATTGCTGTTATCGTTTCCACGTTCTGTCGCGCGCTGCTGCCGCAGCGGCTTCGGCCGGCCGGCGGTGGCCCTCGGCGGCGTGCACGCACGTGGGGTGGTGGCGTAGTATGAGGGTTTAGGGTTTTACGTATCCTTTCTTCCTCTCGATCCCTCACTTTGTTATATAGGTTGAGTTTTTGTGTTCGGCTGTGCAACGCAGGGGTTGGGCCTGGGACTTGCGAGGGTGGGCTGTGGGCCTACTGTTCTTGGGTTGCTTGATGGGCATGGGCTCAGCTGTTATTGGTTTTCCTTTTATTTCTTCTTTTTTCTCTTTCTATTTATTACCTCTATATATAATTACTTGTATATATATATCTATATCAATATATGTGTCTACTACATATATATTTATACCTCTACCACAACAAGTATTCCAAGCAATCAAATAATACTTTAAAATATCTAAAGACGTATATACATATATATATTTATTTTATATTTAATCCAAACTTCCAAATGATATTATTATAATTATATTAACAATATTAATAATAGTAACAATTATGACAAACCATGGAATCCAAAAATAGGTACGTATACAAATATGGGTTTTAGCCTAAATATTCTAAAAATACACCAGGGTAGATAAGAAAAATCATTTAAAATACTTTTAGATATCTTATGAATATCAAATACTTATATATATATATAATAACAGTAATAATATTAATAATAATTACTTACAAAATATATGTAATAGAGCATTTAAGAAAAATATGTACACACAAAATATATCGACACTAACATCTTGGTCACACTTCATGCCTACACGGACTTGAGCTTGGTTCGGGTCCAATTTGGTTGGTTTGGCACGATCGGGTCTTCTAAAAGTCAATAATCTAATTAATGGATATTTTAATCATCTATAGGGTTAAGCTGCAACTTGGCCTGGTTTTTTCAGTTAGGACACTCCTTTGGCTTGGCATTCCCCTACCATGGCTAAACACTAGTTAATGCACGCTACTGCACTATCCGTGCTATGATTTCTAGCCGTCTTGTACTTTAAAACTCCACCATGGCTAAAGTCACCTACCATATAACTAAATAATTATTTATAAAAACAAATTTAAAAATCACCATTTAAATCAAATAAATAAATAAAAAATATTTCAAAAATTTCTGAGAAGGGGAGCTACAAATCTACCCACCTTAAAAATAATTTCGTCCTCGAAATTCTAATTCATAACTATTCCTTAAAATTTAAGTCCACTATTTCCTTAATCTCCTCAAATTTAATTCCTCAAAAATAGTTTATATCCTCCTCCTAATCATTTTGTAACTACAAAGCCTCGAGGACTTCTACCCACCTTTGGTCACACTACTCCTCAAAATACAGGTCACTAAACTTTATAACCTTCGAACTAGTTGTTAACTTACTACCAACAGCTATCTAGGACATATGGCTCTATAATCCTCATTAGCTATCAAGCAACTAAAAATTAAATAATCAAGCAATATTATTCTATAACTTAAGAATTTCTGGTAAATCCTGGACATCACGATCATTCGTCACCCCGAAATAAAAGGGACAAGAATCAATGGCAAAGGAAGCAAGGAAGTATAATCGAGAGCAAATATGGACTTTTCAAGGACGTAGAGAATTTTTAGGAGAATTTTCAAAGCAGAGTGGATTGGTATTTCTAAGGGTTTAGTTATAGTCGCAGGCTCGTATCGGTATAGTTACGTAACCGATACGATATGCTCTGACCTGCATGGGCCACCACAAAAACTTGTCACGACCCGCATCCGGTTTTCGGACGCGAGCTCGTGAGCAAGCCAACTACGTATCGAGCGGACTCCAGCCCGACTCGAGTACGTATAAGCTGTCAAGGTCATGGTATCATGGCTAATATGGTAATCTACAGTGTATATCAATCCACAAGATTATATAAGACAAGAATAAACAATTATGGGTCATGGTCTGCAGCCCATTAGCATATTGTCCGATTAGACTCCAAGATTGATATGAGTCTATAAAATAAGCAGAATATATCATGGCATGGGATATAAAGCACGAGAGGATAATAAAGAAATATCACAAGCAAATACCTGTATCCCTGCAGGTATAATCACTACCATCATGAGCCGCTAACTAACTCCATGTAATCAGCTACCTGAAGAGATCATCAGGTCCTCAGGGGACATAGCATGATACATAAAAATGTGCCTATCAATCAGTTTAATCATGCAATAATATAATCAGGGTATAAATATGAACTTGACAGAAGACTGACATGTGGCTACTGACAGGTAACTATGAACACAGATACGGGATCAACTATGCATAAATGAACTGTTGGAAGAATAAGTAAACAAGAGATCAATGGAATACCAACCCACGCCCCGAATGTGGACTGACGGGCGGGCGGGCGGCCGCTCCCGCTTCGGGCTGCGGCGCCGGCCCCCCCGATCCTCCCTCCCCTCGATCCTGGGACCTCCTCCTTCTCGGAGTCCCCCCTCATCCCCTGCCGCCGTGCCGGAGGGTTCCTTCCACTCCCATCATCTCCTTGCCGGGATGTCCCAGCCGCGTCGTGCCCAGCCTTCTCGGAGGCGTATGGCGTGGTTGGAGGAGGAGATGGTCAGACCCCCGCCGTGGTTGATGCCGCCGGCCGGCGACCCACCTCCACTCCCCCCAAGGCCGGTTTCCATTCCCTTCTTCCTCCTCGTGCTCGTTGGCCGCAGGAGCTCATCGCCCTGGTCGACCGTTCCTCGGCGATGCTCCGACAGACCCTCCCCGCGGTGGCGCCCCCGCTGAGCTGGCCGCCCCCCTCCACCCCTGGCTCGGGCCGAGCCTCGCCGCCTCCGTCAGTGGCCCCGGGTGCAGCCGCACGTCCTCTGCGGTGGCCGCATCTCCCCGCGCCCGGCGTCCTTCGACCTGTCGACGCCCTCTCGACAGGCACATCCTCGGTTCCCCCCCCTCCGGTAGCGTGTTCAGGTCCGCTGGAGTCCCTTCCGTCATGTCTTCCCACGTGGGCCTGTATCCTCGGGGAGAGCGAGCCTCGGGTTCCGAGCATTGACGCTCTCGCCTGTACGTCCTCGGACGGCCCTCCTGTCCCATTTTGTGCGCCCTTTGTTCTTCCTTCGTTTTGTGCAGGGGGTTATTCCCTCTGATGTAGACTCCTGTCCAGTGGAGACCCACGTGGTAGCCTCTCTTACACGGACTTCTGAGCTGCTCCTTTGCGCAGGGATTTCTGATGCTCCCCTTGGACAGCACGTGGTCCCCCCTTCGAGGCATCCCCATCTCCCTCCTTGTGCAGTTTGGTCAGCGCAGTTTGCCTCCTCCTCTCGCAGTTGGTTCTGCGCAGTTGGCTTTGCGCAGTCTGGCACCCCCCCTTGCGCAGTTGGCTCTGTGCAGTTTGGCCCCCCGGTTGGGCCCCTCTCCACTCATGGGCTCCCAACTTCCCGCTCCTCCCCCTCCGAGCCTACCGGACCTCGTCGTCGCTCTCTGCCCAATCCCCTCGATCGCGTTCTTCGGTCGTGGTGGACCATCCTCCCCCTCCCCTGTCCCCGGCCCCGGCGCAGCGGCTACGCCCCCGGTCGCTCCCATCGTGGCCCAACTCCGCCCACTCCCGGTTGGGCAAGCCCGTCCCGACCGCGCCCCCGGCCCCCTCTGGCCGTGGAGCTACCTCCGCCTCCCCTCACCTGTCTCCGCCATTGGTACGTCTCGCGATGCCCTCTGGACAGCCCTCTGCTGGGTCAGGCCCCGGTTCTCCAGATGTCGCCGGCGATGTTCTTTTCCCCCTCAGGCCTTTGCCTGCTCGGGAACTCCCTTGGCGCAAGCCTCCCTCCCCCTGGCAGTTGCTGGTGTGGGCTCTCAGGTCGACGTTCGCTCCTTTCACCCGCCCCCCCGGCGTTATTCTCCCGAGCTCCACGGCAGTCCCACTCTCCCTCCGGGCCCTTGCCGATGTTACCCCCCTCCTCGAGACGCGGATCGCCCTCTGGCCTGGACACTTCGGCATCCAGAACCCTCCCCAGTTCCTTCTCCTTTGCGGACGCCCTGAGACCTGATCGGATTAGGTCTGGCCCTTTTCCGACCGCGGAAGTGGTCCTCCCTGACGTCAATCTGACGCCTCCGCCGGACGGATACCCTATCCGTGTCCCCTTCTCCTGCGAGGAGATCCGCTTCCTCGCTTCCCCCTTCATCAGGACTTTGGTCCTCAAGTTCGGATCCGGATGCCCTAAAATTTCTATCGTTCGGGAGGCTATCTCTAGATGGGGGCTCTCGACGACATACCAGATAGCTCCTCTCGACCCCAAACACCTGTTTCTTCATCTTTCCTCCGACTAGGACTACAGTAAAGTGTGGATGAAAGGCATGACCAAAATTGACAATCAGTTTGCCAAAATTGTCAAATGGTCACCGAACTTTAACCCCAAGATCGATTCGACCATCATCACCTCCTGGATCACCCTCCTCAATCTCCCCATAGTATGCTTTCCTGCTGCAGCCCTCAAGAGGATCGCCAGCTCTTTCGGAGTCCTTGTGGCCATCGCCGAAGAAACGAGAAATCTCTCTAAATATAACTATGCAAAGATTTACGTAGAGCTGGACCTCACAAATGAGCCACCCAAAGTGATAGAGATAGAACTCGGAGATCAATCATTCAGTCAAACGCTGGTTTACGACAACAGTATTATTTTCTGTCAACACTGCCAGATGTGCGGCCACTCTCTTCAATACTGCTTCCGCGCTCACCCAGAACTCAAGAAACCTATCCCCAGGAAAGCGCACGATTCTGACGCAGCACCCCCATCCCACCCCACAACACGGATCCCCCCAACCCCCCATCTCCTGCTCGGAGTCCCCCCATCCTTTCCGCTTATGTCTCCGTACCACCCCCTTCTCTTGCCATCACCCTCCACAATTCCAGCGGAGCGATAGACTCGGATTCAGCTGATGGCGCTCCAGAGCTGCCGGTCTCTGATTGCCTTCCTAACCCCTTATCCCCCTCTCTCGCTATTACTCTCCATAATTCCTTCGCAGCACTTGAATTTGATCTGGATGATTGCTCTCCAGAGATGCCTTCCTCCGGAGGCCTCCCTAACCCCCCTCCCCCTCCACCTTCCGGCCTTGACATAGTTCCCCTCCACAACTCCCCCATCACCCCTCTCTCCCTCGCTGCCCTACCCCAACCCTCCTCCTCCGATACAGTGATTCCCGGTGCCCTGTCTTCGGCCGGTCTCAGATCGCACTCCAGCGGTGAGGTAGCCGAGGCTCCGTCCTCCGCAGCTCCACCTCCTCTCCCTTCGATCGGCCATCGTGCCTCCTCGCCCGTCCTCCCCGCTCACCGGTAGATTTTGGCAGGCTCAGAAAGCGGGCTTCCTCAATCGAGACAATCCTCTTTGCGCTCTGACGGAGTGCGAAGACTCTGACATTTCCTATTCAGCAGTCGCAGTCGTTTACTCGAGTTCAGATAGGACTCTAGCACCGGTCAGCACCAGCCCCGAAAACAACTCTCTCAAGAAAAAGAAGAAATCCAAGAAACAAAGGCAGCGTACGGCGATAACCACGAGATCCGCCACAAAGCTGTAAAACCCCCTACCTCCTCCTTTAATGCCTAACATTCTTTCTTGGAATGTTCGAGGCATTGGGAATAAACAGACTATGAATCGGATCATCAGCCTTACCAAATCTCATCGGATTGATTTACTAGTCATTATCGAACCCAAAATACCTCACAAAAGAATGAAAGAAATTCAACTCAAGCTGGAATTCCCTTCCGCGATCACCGGTTGTCACGACATTTGGATCTTCTTCGCAGCTGACTTCCGCTTTGGCATTATCAACGACTCCCCCCAAGCCCTCTCCTGTTGTGTTGAGCACCCCGCCTTCAAGTCCCGTATTCTCCTTTTGGCCATCCATGGTAGCTGCAGCATCCCGGAGCGTAAGGTTCTTTAGGAGCTTCTGTTGGGCCCCTCCATTCCTCACGACGATATGCCATGGCTTTGCATCGGAGATTTTAACACGGTCTCTTGCAGAGAGAAAAAAACCGGTGGTCGAGACCCCCCTCATTCGGTCATGGAGGACTTCAACAATTTCGCCTTAACCGCCCACATTTCTGCCATCCCCTTCCACGGCAACCAGTTCACTTGGTGCAACATGTAAGATGGTTCGCGTAGGCAGTACTCCCGCCTTGATCGTGCCATGGTGAATGACTGTTGGTCAGATTTGGGATTGATCAGTAATCTGTCGCACCTGAACTCCACTGAA